>PISW01005867.1:0-122318 GCA_004023785.1 Mungos mungo | reverse complement strand
CCTCCCCGAGGACGTGATTTAAAGGAAGAGCAGATGTTAGTCATGAGAGGGGAGCGAGGGGCGGAAGGACGCCATGTCTGCAAGCCTGCTGGGGAGCTGACACACAGGACGCGTACTTCTTAGAAAGATTTCATCTATTTAGAAACTGAAGATACTATTAGATAATTTGCTAAATGTTTTCTCCACACGTGGGCCCAGAGAAGAGTTGATATTTTCAGATTTATCATCTTGGGGAATATGTGGCAAAAACAGCATTTCAACTGAGTCTTGTCTTTGAGATACGACGTTTTGTCTACCTTTGTCTACTTTACAAAATCAGTGCGTACTTCTTATTGAAGCTTTCTTTTCAAAAATACAGATTTGTTGAAGAGGGGCATATTCCTTACATAAATGCTTTTCAGCATTTTCCAGAAGAGATGAAATTATACGGGCGCGACAAAGGAATCTTTGCTATAGAGGCAAGTTACTTTCTTTTCTTACTTCCTCGTCACTCATAAGACACAAAAACACAATGCTGATTTGTGTTTCTTTCCTGACTTATTGTTTTCTGTTGGGAGTTAAAAAAAAATGGCATTTAGTTTTTGTTTTGCCCATATATAGAACATTAATTATAATTTAATGCAAAATGGAAGTACTTTTTATTTTCCTCATGTGCTTTCTTCTAACCCTTTAGAATATCCTGAAAGGCAGCCATAGTCTGAGGCGTGCATGCTGTCAATGGGTATATTGTTAACACTAAACTTAGAAGTTTTATATGGAGACCTTTAGGTAATATCAAATTTAAAAAAATGTTTTTGTTATTTGCATACTGTGTTGCTGTTGAGAAAAAGAGAAGAAAGTTATTATCTTGTTTCAAGAGGTACAATTTTAAGTCCTTTGCTTATTAGTCTTTATCGAGATCTGTCTTCAGATGTCTCCAGTGGAAGGGCTTCCTTCCCTTTAATTATGAGTCCTTATCACTATTTATAGTGCTCAGACAGTCTTCTCTTTGTTCTGCATCAGAAGGTTCCAGTATACTAAATATAAATATTAAATATTATCTTCTGTTTACTCACGTCAGGAATTATGGTTACAGCCTTCCTAACCTTCACAGCCTTACCTTGTGGTTTAATTCAAGAGACATTTGTGATCCTTACTAAACCTCTGCAGAGTCTGGGTCACTGTTATCCCCAGCTTACACCTGAGCAGGCAGCTCCAGGAGACAGAGCCGCGGCCGTGCAGTCGGCCGGCCTGGGCTCAGAGCTACGGCTCATGCGGCCTCTTCCTCGGTGTGTCATCTCTGACTCTGCTCGCCTCCCGCTCTGCCCTTCTTCTTACGCTAGTTCTTCAAAACACTTACGCAGATGCTATGAAAACGTAATTATTATATAAAGTACTAATTTTGAAGCATTGAGCCAGAAGCAAACGGATGACTGGAAATGCAGATAAACAAGCTTGCGCGATACCGTAACATTTTACATCCGCTTGAATTTAGAGCAGTGGTCACTCCAAGTGAGCTGTAGGGAACATGAGATCTCTAACCCTCTGGCTCCACTTTCCCAGTAAGACGTGCAGGAGCAGTTCCTGTAGATTTAAAGAGAGGAAGCAGGTTTGGAGGTGGGTTCCCCATGCTGCCTCGGCGTCGTCGGTTTACTCCATCTCCAGGAGTGAGGAGGCAGGTCGCCCGCGCACCTGCGGGGGAGGGGGGTGCGTCCACGGGCAGCACAGGGAAGAGGCTGTGGCTGCAGCTCCCACTGAACCTGGAAAAGACAAAGAAGAAATCATAATAGTGGTAGTGCTTGTTATGGACCAGGCCCTGCTTTACATATTCTGTAAACTCCTCCGTTATTCTTACCAATCCTATGAAGTACATTTGATTGTTACCCTCATTTTACAGATGAGGAAACTGAGGCACAGAGCTATTAGGTAACTTGCCTGGACTCTCACTCTGACCATAGTCCAGCATGGCCAAGGCAGCCTTAGTTTGGAGCGAGACCACAAGAAGTGGGAGCGCACCGTGCAGCGCGCATTGGGGGAGGGTCAGGGAGTGGAGGCGGGTTACTGAGGCGAAGACGCTCCGCACTGGTTACCAAAACTAGGAGGTGGCCCCGTGGGAGAGATGGCACCCAGCACCGGAAGGCAGGGGATGCAGGCTCCGGCAGGAGGACGGTCCGGGCGTGGGGCGCAGGCTGGCCTGCCAGTGGAGCCTTCCGGGAGATGGGTCTTTCTGACAAGGCAGGTCAGCCTGTTTCCCAGCTCAGGCAGGGTTGTGATCATTTATTCTTTATTTTTAATTTAAAGATATTTTTAAATGTGAGTGTAGCTGACGCACCGTGTTACGTTAGTTTCAGGTGTACGCGTTCTGATCGGGCGCATCAGTACCTCTCCCCGTGCTCACCGCACGTGTGGCTGCCGCCTGTCCCCATGCAGCGCTGTCACAGCTCCGCTGGCTCTAGTCCCCGTGCTGTGCGCTTTCTTCCTGTGACTTCCTCATTCTGGGACTGGAGCGTCGCGATGGTTTATTCAGAGGACTGGGGACACGGAGGACAGATCCTGTTTTTCCAGTCTGCGCTCCAGACCCCGCTGACTCGCCCGAGGTGTGGCGGAGCAGCTGGACTTGAGTTAGGTCAGGGAGATAGTTACAAAGTGTAAGATGTTCCTCCCACCGCAGGAGCCCTGCTTGCCTCAAGTTTTTAGTTTCAGAAGTAGTCTGCAGTCAAGGTTGATCAGTTCTTCATCTTTATTTTTTTTTTTAATTTTAATGTTTATTTTTGACAGAGAGAGAGAGCACAAGCAGGGAGGGGCAGAGAGAGATGGAGACAGAATCCGAGGTAGGCTCCAAGCTGTCAGCACAGAGCCCAGCATGGGACTCGAACCTACAAACCTCAGGTCATGATCTCAAAGTTCGTGGGTTTGAGCCCCACGTTGGGCTCTGAGCTGTCAGAGCCTCTTTGGATTCTGTGTCTCTCTGCCCTTCCCCTGCTTGTTCCCTCTCTCTCTCTCTCTCTTTCTCACTCAAGAATAAATAAATAAACACTAAAAAAATTGATTTGAAGATCTGTATAATTCATTAATTAGTAATTTCAAATTTAGCTGCTAAAAATTATTCATGGTTAGTTATCTGAGCCTTGTTTAAGTGATCCATCCCACTGAAAGAAAAAGACATTTAGCTCAATAATTCTCAGTCTGGGTCTTTACATGTGTTTGGTTTTTCTAGAGGGACCAATGGAACTCAGCATTTTTGCATTAATCATCCCAGTGTAGTCTTTGCTAAGAAAAAATTCTCTTTCTCTTTCTTCTCTTCCCCTCCCTTCTTTCTACCCACCCCTCCCTCTCCTTTCTGACCCTCTCCTCTCCCTTCCTCTCTCCTCTCCCTGAGTCTCCAGTACGTCCTGTATCTTACATTCTAACTGACTGGGCTTTAGCCTGATTTCTCAAGTGATATTGGTAATTTTGCTTGGTTAAGGTTATTTGTACTTTTTGCATGTGCCTAAAATTATTTGCTTTTATTTAACTTCCTAACCACATTGTAAGCTTCTTAGAAATAGACACTAGAATCTTTTATATGGATCATGAAATAGTAAAGCTGGAGGGAAATTTAGAGATCACTTGGTCCACTTTTCTTATTTTCAATAAGGAAATAGGCCTAAGAAAAGATGTGATTTGGCACTAAGTAAACATCTACTTCTTTAGGGTTTTCATGAGGGTTATTTGAGATAATATATTCAAAATGCAGGTAATCATAGACATCGAAATGGACACTCCTTGTAGGCCTCAGGATGGAAAAGTTTTTCCTCTAAGGAGAGGGTGAAGAGTTATCCTCAAGCTACTGGAAGGGAAAAAATGTATCATTTTTGGAAATTAAAATTTTCATTTTAGGGGCACCTGGGTGGCTCAGTCAGTTGCGTGGCCGACTTCGGCTCAGGTCCTGATCTCGCGGTTCGCAAGTTGGAGCCCCGCGTCAGGCTCTGTGCTGACAGCTCGGAGCCTGGAGCCTGCTTCAGGTTCTGTGCTTCTGTGTCTCTCTCTGCCCCTCCCCTGCTCATGCTCTGTCTCTCTCTTTGAAAATAAAATAAAATGAGATACAATAAAATAAAATTTTTCATTTTAAATCTTGAAAACGAATAAAACAAAAACCTTTGAAGATGTGCATTTCTGAGTTTTCTGAAACGAGTCGCGGGGAAGTTCAGGGAGAGGACTCTTGCTTTTCGTTACAGTGTTTTATCATTTTGTTGCGTAAATGCAGCTTCTTGCAGAGGGTATTGCTTCCTGGGCTGAGTTCATATGCTCGGGAGTGGTAGCTAACCAGTAATTTCCTTTTGAATTAAGAAATTTGGTTTCACTTTATACTCACAGAGACACTCAAACTTCACTCCATAAAAATATTTACTTTGAAAAATATATACCCTGTCCTTTCAAATAGTAATAGATCCCATTATTGCCAAATGTTTAAATGACTGCAAGACTGACGTAACGCACAGGATCCAGAGATGCCCTTGTAGCCAGTGTGGCTTCCATTTCCCAGAAGCCCCACTCCAGCCTTCAGCTGAGATCGACTTCACCCCCCTAGGCCGCGTGGGAAGGATGGCCCGCAGCTGTCAGAGCCACGTTTACAGCTGCTGCTGATTCGGGTTTCCAGTCTGAAATGCTGTATTCTCACTGTTGTGTCAACTCTAGACTGTTCTCTGCACCTCCTGAGTTTTTATAATTTGAGACTTAATACTTTATAAATTAAGAAGCAAAACAAGGGGGCACCTGGATAGCTCAGTCGGTTAAGCGTCCAACTTGGGCCCAGGTCATGACAGCTGAGAGCCTGGAGCCTGCTTTGGATTCTGTGTGCGCGTCTCTCTCTCTGCCCTTCCCCGACTCACGCTCTGTCTCTCTTTCTCAAAAATAAACATTAAATTTTTTTTAAAAGGAGCCAAATGAATTACTGTTTACTTGTGTAAGGATGCAGGTCTGCAGGTCTGATCCGGCCCTCACCACCGGGCTGTCCCAGCTTTCCCGGAGCCGGTCAAGGTGCACCTCCCTCCCCGGTGGAAATGCGCGGGGGGGTCACCTCTCGTCAAACGCAGGTCCGATCCAGCCTTCCCCTTTACTTAAAGGAGAAGGCGCCGGCTTCTCCTGAAAGGGCGCGCATTAAGGAGGGACAGCTCCTGCGGCGCCCAATCGGGGAGGATGGCTGATACCTTTGACCTCTCTAGAGGCGGGCCTAGTCACGCCCCACGTGGGGCGTCCTGGGCCCACTCTGATTGGTCAGTGCTCCAGATGGTGTGACTGGCTCCCACAACTGCCAGTATTGATGGGGGGTAGGGATTGGATCACTGTATCTCCTGTAACGCCCCCTCCCAAAGGTATAAAAGGCCCTGCCCTGGCTTTGTTCGGGGTTCTCTGCACGTGGCCAGCGGGTAGGCTGGAGACTGTGAGCCCGAGCTTAAGCTTGCAATAAAGGCCCTTTGCTTTTGCAGGCGTGACTCGGTCTCCCTAGCAGTCTCTGGTGCTTGTTTTGGGGCGATTTTTAAAACTTGGGCACAACACTTGCATGTTTTATTTTTACTCTGAGGCTAATTTTGCTCATCCTATCAGTTACCAAGAGAGGCATTTCCCGTCTCCAGCTCTGATGACAGCTCTTTCTTTAATGTTCTTTCGGCTTTTGCGTCACGTGTTTTGGAGCTTAGGTACTAGGTGCGTAACAACTAGGATATTTTGTCTTCTTGATGAGTTGACTTTTCTCACTATGTAATGTCCTCCCCCCCATCCCTGATATTTGTTTTCATATCTACCTTGTTCACTGCTAATATACCCAGTTCAGCCTTGTAAAAAAAATTGTTTCCTAATATATCTTCAAAATTTTTAAAGCAATTTTTAACCTCTGTGTCTTTATATTTAAAGTGGCTTCCGGGGGGCGGGGGGGGGGGGGGACACGCCTGGATGGCCAGTTGGTTGGGCGTCCGGCACTTGATCAGACTCCAGTCATGATCACACAGTTGTGGGATTGAGCCCCACATCTGGCTCTGCCCAGAGCTTGGAGCCTGCTTAGGGTTCTCTTCCTCCCTCTCCCGCTGCCCCTGCCCTGCTTGTGCACTCACTCACTTGTGCTCTCTCTCGCGCGCGCGCTTTCTCTCTCTCTCTCTCTCTCTCTCTCTCTCGCATGCATACATTCTTAAAAAAAATTAAAGTGAATTCCTAGTAGACAGTATGTAGTGTTTGTTTTTTTTTTATGTAGTGTGATATTCTCTGCCTTATATGTTTTTTAAATAATTACATGTTTAGACCATTGACATTTAATGTAATTATAAATATTAGGTTTAAACCTACCATCTTGCTGTTGTTTGTCCCAGCTAGTTTTTATTGGTTTTTTCTTGTTTTTTTACCTTCTTTGAATTGACTTTTTTTTTTTAATGATTCTACTTTATCTCCACTGTCGATGTATTAACTATACCTCTGTGGGGTTTGCGTGTGTGAGATTGCTCTAGAACTCCCAGTATTCATCTTTCACAGCTCACAGCCCGCCTCCGGTACCAGTGGACTGCTACGTGTGTGGTGCTTCCCTGCTCCCAGCCGCTGGTGTCCAGCATCCTTTTGTTTTCTTTTTTTTTTAAAGAATATTTATTTATCTTGAGAGAGAGAGAGAGAAAGCAGGAGGGGCAGAGAGAGAGGGAGGAAAAGAATCCCAAGCAGGCTCTGCATTGTTGGCACAGAGCCCGATGCGGGGCTCGACCCATGAACCGCAAGATCGTGACCAGAGCAGAAACCAAGAGCTGAATGCTTAACCAGCTGAGAACCCCAGACGCCCCGTTTCCATTTCCGTTGGGTGTTTACCCAGAAATGGGATTGGTGGATCATATGGTAGTTGTAGCTTTGGTTTTTATGAACCTCCATACTATTTTGCATAGTGGCTGCACCAAATTACATTCCCACCAACAGTGCACAAGTGTTCCCTTTGCCTCCGCAATCTCGCCGACACTTGTTATCTTGATTTTTGATAGTAAGCAGTCTCACAGGCGTGAGGTGACATGTCATTATGGTTTTGATTTGTATTTGCCTGAAGATGAGTGATGTCTTCGTTGGAAAAATGTCCATTCAGTTCCTCTGCTCCTTTTTTAATCAGATTGTCTATGCTATGAAGGTATGTGAGTACTTTGTTTTTTGGATATTAACCCCTTATCAGATACAGGGTTGCAGATATTTTTTCCTATTTCATAGGTTGCCTTTTCATTTTATTGATGGTTACCTTGGCTGTGCAGAGTTTCTTAGTTTGATGTAGTCCTGCTTGTTTGTTTTTGCTTTTTTAAAAAAAATTTTGGGGGGCATCAAACCCCAAAAATTATTGCCAAGACTGATATCAAAGAGCTTACTCCTTATGTTTTCTTCTAGGAGTTTCATGATTTCAGGTCTTAAGTTTAAGTCTTTCATCCAATTTGAGTTGATTTTTGTGTATAGTATTAATAGTGGTCCAGTTTCATTCTTTTGCATGTGGCGGTCCAGTTTTCCCAGCACCATTTATTTAAGACACTATCCTTTCCCCATGCATATTCTTGGCTCCTTTGTTGTAAATTAATTGACCGTATATGCATGGGTTTATTTCTGAGCCCTCTATTCTCTGTGTCTGTTTTTATGCCAATTCCATACTGTTTTGATTACTATAGTTCTGTTACATAGTTTGAAATCAGAAAGCATGATGCCTTCAACTTTGTTCTTATTTCTGAAGATGGTTTTTGCCTATTTGGGATCTTGTGTGGCTCCACACAAATTTTAGGATTTTTTTCCTATGTCTGTGAAAAATGACGTTGGAATTTTGATAGGAATTGCATTAAATCTGTAGATTGCTTTGGGTAATATGGACATTTTGACGGTAGTAATCCTTCTACCCCACCTGCACAGAATATATTTTCATTTACTTGTGTCTTCAGGTTCTTTATCAGTGTCTTATAGTTTTCAGTGTACAGACTTATTTCTCTTTCTGACAGTTTTCTGTTAGTGTATAGAAACACAACTGTTTTTCATATATTGATTTTGTATCCTGCAATTTGCTGAATTTCTTTATTCATTCTAATAATTTTTTGGTGGAATCTTTAGGGTTTTCTATATATAATCCCATGTCATCTGCAACTCGAGACAGCTTTACTTCTTCCTTTCTGATTTGATGCATCTTCTTCCTTTTTCCTGCCTAACTGTTCCAGCCAGGACTTCTAATACAGGTGGAACAAAAGTGGTGCGGGCGGGCATCCTTGTCCTGTTCCTGATCTTAGAGGGGAAGCTTTTAGCTTTTCATTATTGGGTATGCTGTTAGCTGCGGGCTCGTCACATACAGGCCTGCCTGATTTCTGATTCTTGTCTTTTCTGTGCTTTCTTTCCTATTCTTTATGTGATGTGTCTTTTTTCCTCTAGGTGCTTTTTAAGATTTTATTTTTATCATGTTTTTTCATCAGTTGGATTACAAGGTGTTATGTTTCTTATGCTTGAGGTTCATTGACCTTCAGTCTGCGGGTATATAGTTTGCCATCAAATTTGGAAATCTTTCATTCATTATTTCTTTACATACTTTGTTCTGTCCTCCCCTTGATTTTTTTCTTGGATACAATTACATGCTAGACCACTTGATACTGGCCACAGTTCACTAAGGCTTCTGGGTTGTCAGTTTGTTTGTTTTTTATATCTTCTTTCCCAGTGTGTTTGTTTTGGATACGATCCTGTCTTCAAATTCCTTGATCTTTACTTCTTAAAGGTCTCATCTGCAGTTAAACCCAATGAGTGTGGCTCTGATTTCAGAACCTTTTTATTTTCATTTCTAGAAGTTTCACGTTCGTTTTATTTTTTCCATTTCCCTTGTTATGTTTGTTTTCTTTTACATCCCTGAGTATATTGACAATATTTATGATATTTTAAGGTTCTTATGTACTTATTCTGTTGTCTCTGTTATTGCTGGGTCTGTTTCTATTGATTGGTTTGTCTCTTGATTATATGTCATATTTTCCTTCTTTTCGTGCCTGGTAACTTTTGATTGGATGCAGACATTGTGAATTTTATGTTGTTGAATACTGGATTTTTGTGCTGGTGTGTAATTAGGTAATTTAGAAATTAGGTGTGTAGAAGCTCGTTTTTAAGCTGTTTCATTGCTGGCCCAAGGCCTTTATTCTGAGACTAACTTAGCCCTGCTACTATCGTGTATTCCCTCGGAAAGTTCTATCCGGTACCCCAGTGTTAGGAAGTCTTTCCACTGCAGCTGGTGCCTTGTACGAGCCTTGGGAATTATGTGGATTCATTGGGAAAAAATCCAGTGATTCCCCTGCCCCCGGCCTTGGGTTTTTCCTCACACATGCGTGAGTCAGTGCTCCACCAGAGACTTGAAAAGACCTCTTTGCAGATCTCCAGAGTTCTCTGCGTGTGGTTTTACTCTCACTGGCACTCTGCCTGCAAATTATAGCTGTCTCAGCTTTCAGGAGCTCCCGTCTCTGTCTCCCCAGCTCAGCAAGACCTCCACGGGGCTCTGTTTCACTCCCCACTACCTGCACGGCAGCTTGGAAACCGCCTCCAGGCAGTGAGCTGGGCCTTTTCTTTCCTTTCTTTCAGGGATTATAGTCCTGTGTTTCCTGTGCCCATTGCCTGAAACTGTTACTTCATGGATTTTTCTCTTTCTGTGTTGACAATGGAAAGTCACTTCCCATTGTGTTTAATCCTTGATGAGTGGAAATGGAAGTGTGCCAGATACTAATTTGTCGGCATTTAAACGTAGACTCAGTAGTCAGGTGTTTGCTAGGCGAATGTTACCTAAAAAATTCTTTCCTGAATGTCTAACATATCTCACTGCTCATTCATTCTTGGATTTTTCTAAAAAATTATAATTTTATGAATATTATGACTAGTGTGATCTTTGCTTAAAAAGTTTCCCCCAGCTGGACCATGTTATTGGAAGGTCATGGTTATAGGCTTTTGTTTACACAAAATACTTGCCCTAGAGATCATCTCTTTTGTTGACTGTTTTTAAGGTGCTCTTGAGTGAGGGGACAGCTGTAAGATAGGGGAGTGATTTCTTAGAGACTTTGGTAGGAAGTGTAAACATATAAATAACATGAGATTTTGTCTCGGTAGCAATAACCAGTGTACTTTGCCTTTTTAACTCATTATCAAGAGCATTTTTTTTTTGAAATAAACTTTTTATTTTGGAATAATTTTAGATTTACAGAAAAGTTGCAAAAATAAAAATGTACAAAGAACACCCATAGGGGCGCCTGGGTGGCTCAGTTGGTTAAGCAACCGACTTCAGCTCAGGTCATGATCTCACAGTTTGTGAGTTCAAGCCCCACATTGGGCTCTGTGCTGACAGCTCAGAGCCTGGTGCCTGCTTCAGATTCTGTGTCTGCCTCTCTCTCTGACCCTCCCCCGCTCACACTTTGTGTCTCTCTCTCTCTCAAAAATAAACATTAAAAACAACTTTTTAAAAACAAAAAAACAAAGAACCCATATACCCTCAGCTGCTGTTAACATTTTATCCCATTATTTAAATCATTTGTGCTGTTCTCACTGTCTGTCTACCTGTCTGTTGATATATCTATGCAATTTTATATCTGAATCATTGAGGGTAAGTTACATCTATCACGGCCCATTACCTCTGAATACTTAGTGTGTGTTTTCTGAGAATAGATATATTTTCTTACATAACTATAATTTAGTTACCGCTTCCTTTTTCTAAGAGAGTAACAGACAATATGCCACAGTTAACTAGTTCTTTATTTTTATATTTTTTTCAAATGTTTATTTATATTAGAAAGAGAGAGAGAGCAGGAGCAGGGGAGGGGCAGAGAGACAGACACAGAATCCGAAGCAGCTCCAGGCTCCCAGCTGTCAGCACAGAGCCCGATGCGAGGCTCGAACCACAGACTGTGAGATCATGACCCGAGCCAAAGTCTGATGCTTAACTGACTGAGCCACCCAGGCGCCCCACTAGTTCTTTATTAAAAAAATTTTTTTAATGATGATGATTATTTTTTTGAGTGAGAGCGCAAGCACAAGAGGGGGAGGGGCAGAGAGAGAGGTTGAGAGAGAGAACCCCAGGCAGGCTTCGTGCTGTCAGCACAGAACCTGATGTGGGCTCTGTCCCACGAACAGTGTGATCATGACCTGAGCCAAAGTCAAGAGACGCTTAACCAGCTAAGCCACCCAGGCACCCTGTACTTGGCTAGTTCTTTGCTGATGGAGTTTTGTATTTGGTGATAAAAGGCTAAAGAAAGCAGCTAGTAATGAAAACAAACGAAGCAAACAAAACCAGAAACAGTCCACATGCCAACAGGAAAATGGATAAAAAGTGACAGCCAGACACTGGTGTATTAAGCAGCCGCAGCCACAAGCACCACGAATGGGTGTGAAAACCGTCCTATTGAGCATAAAAGGCGAGATTCAGAAAACTGCATGTAGTATGATGCCATTTGTACTAAGTTCAAAAAGAAGTTAAAATAAATGTATTTACTTAAGTATGTTTATGTGTATGATATTATTTTTTTAAAAAGCAAGTTTGTGATGAGCAACCTTCAGGATACTAGTTACGGCCCTAGAGGGAAGGGGAGGGAAGGAATATGCTGGAAGATACAACGATATGGCGACGTTCTGGTTCTTGGGGCAGGTGGTGGTCATGGGTGTTCTTTATTGTCAGGCTTCAAGGTTACAAAAGTGTTACATGTATTCTTGGGTGTTTTTCAAATTTTAAAGGCAGCGAGAGGGTTGTCCAAATAGAATTTCCGAAATGGGAATAAAAGGCACTGTGTGATGCATGGGCTTGTCTGTGTGTGTTCTGCACCCCGGGCCGCTCTTGGAACCATATTTAATGCTTCTGGGTTTTTTTAATCTATAAGACCTAATGTAATTCTGTATACATGGTAAGGATTCAGTCTTTCTTTATTGATTAACTGATTTGAAACAGCTAAAACAGAATAAGTTTAAATACTTTATTTTCAGGAGATTTCAAATTAATCTGTTGGGGAGTTTTTTTCCACCTAGGTAAGAAACTTTGAGATTTATGTATTACATAAAATATGAGGAGGCCATTAAATAGTGGCATTTTGGTGAAAAAAATTCTACTGTTTAATTTTTTTAATACAATTTATTGTCAAATTGGCTTACATGCAACACCCAGTGCTCATCCCAACAAGTGCCCTCCTCCATGCCCATCACCCACTTTCCCTCTCCCCCACCCCCCATCCACCCTCAGTTTGTTCTCTTATTTAAGAGTCTCTTGCGGTTTGTCCCCCTCGCTCTCTGTTTGTAACTACTTTTTCCCCCTTCCCTTCCCCCATGGATTTCTGTTAATTTTCTCAAGATCCACATATGAATGAAAACATATGGTATCTGTCCTTCTCTGACTGACTCATTTCACTTAGCATAATACCTTCCAGCTCCATCCACATTGCTGCAAATGGCATGATTTCATTCTTTCTCATTGCCAAGTAGTACTCCATTGTATATATAAACTACATCTTCTTGATCCACTCATCAGCTGATGGATATTTATTTAGGCTGTTTCCATGATTTGGCTATTGTTGACAGTGCTGCTATGAACACTGGGATACATGTGCCCCTGTGCATCAGCACTCCTGATTCCTTGGATAGATCCCCAGCAGTGCTATTGCTGGGTCATAGGGGAGTTCTAGTTTTTTGAGGAACCTCCACACTGTTTTCCAGAGCAGCTGCACCAGTTTGCATTCCCACCAACAGTGTAGGAGGGTGCCCGTCTCTCCACACCCTCGCCAGCATCTGTAGTTTCCCGATTTGTTATTTTAGCGACTCTGACTGACATGAGGTGGTTTCTCAATGTGGCTTTGATTTGTATTTCCCTGATGATGAGTGACGTTGAGCATCTTTCCATGTGTCTGTTGGCCATCTGGATGTCTTTGGAAAAGTGTCTATTCATGTCTTCTGCCCATTTCTTTACTGGATTGTTTGTTTTTCAGGTGTTGAGTTTGGTAAGTTCTTTGTAGGTTTTAGATACTAACCCTTTATCCGATATGTCATTTGCAGATATCTTTTCTCATTCCGTTGGTTGCCTTTTATTTTGTTGATTGTTCCCTTTGCAGTGCAGAAACTTTTAATCTTGATGAGGTACCAAGAGTTCATTTTTGCTTTTAGTTGCCTTGCCTTTGGAGATGTGTTGAGCAAGAAATTGCTGTGGCTGAGGCCCAAGAGGTTGTTGCCTGCTTTGTCCTCTAGGGTTTTGATGGTTTCCTGTTTCACATTTAGGTCTTTCATCCATTTTGAGTTGATTTTTGTGTGTGGTATAAGAAAGTGGTCCAGGTTCATTCTTCTGCATGTTGCTGTCCAGTTCGCCCAGCCTCATTTGCTAAAGAGACTGTCTGTTTTCCATTGGGTACTCTTTCCTGCTTTGTCAAAGATTAGTTGGCCATACATTTGTGGGTCCAATTCTGGGTTTTCTATTCTATTCCTTTGGTCTCCGTGTCTGTTTCTGTGCCAGTACCAGACTGTCTTGATGATGACAGCTTTGTTTGTGAAGGAGGCTAAAGTCTGGGATTGTGATGCCTCCTGCTTTGGTTTTCTTCTTCAACATTACTTTGGCTATTCAGGGTCTTTGGTGGCTCCATACAAATTTTAGGACAGTTTGTTCTAGCTTCGAGAAGAATGCCGGTGCAATTCTGACTGCGATTGCATTGCATGTGTGGATTGCTTTGGGTAGTACTGACATTTTAGCAATGCTTATTCCTCCAATCCATGAGCATGGAATGTTTTTCCATTTCGTTGTGTCTTCTTCAATTTCCTTCATAAGCTTTCTATAATTTTCAGCATGCAGATCTTTTAAACTAATGTTTTAACAGTCCGTGTATGATCACGTATAAGCAGGGACTTTGAAAACGCCAGTTAGGGGTGCGTCGGTATCACTCATGAAAACCAGTGTGTGAGATAAATAATCTTACCAGTTAACTCGTACTGTTCACCAGTATACTGAAACCAGTAATGAATTACTTTGGTCAGAAAATACGTGTGTAAGCCCTCACTGAGGACACTTCAGTTCGGAAAGTCATCCTTCCTATTTACTACGTGAAACTGGTGACTTCACATGGATTCTCTGTGACTTAGTTTGGCCCTGGGCCAGTACCCCCAGCACCCAGCATGCTTGGCCCAGGCGTCCCCTCACCTCTACTTCCCAGGAGAAGAGAAGCGGGACCAGGTCTTACACACTGGGTGGAAGGTTAGTCTGCTGTACAAATAATCACGTAACCCTTCCAGAATCAAACCAAAATAATTTGGGGACCCTTTACTTTTCATAATACTGACTTTGAACCTTCTTTAGCACAGGTATGTGAAATTGGAACATGAGCTGCTATGCAGCGATCAGGAGAATATTTGGAGAACAAACACATCTTAAGAAGGAGGTTTTTCTCAGCTCTCATCCTGGGCCCCAAACAAATTGCTGTTTCCCATTTACTTGGCAAGTCCTCATTGGTTATCCGTTCATAAATTTGTATTTGTTCGCAAGGTTTGTCTTTGCGCAAGTTGAGGCCGTATTTCTAAAATAGTCCCCTCCCCCAGTCCAAGACTATATTTCACATAAAGTAATGTGCTCACCACGAACTTCCAGACTAGACTTTGAACATAAAGAAGTGTTTTTTGTTACTCCGTGGCAGATTTACAACCAGTGAGAGAATCCTAGCAGACTAAAACTGCAAAGTGAACTGTTCTGTGAATCACAGTACATGTGGAAATCATTTTCTCCTGCCTCCTCCTACAACATATGGCTGCGTTTGTCATTACTTCTTATAGTACTTTTATTTCTTTTTAATTTTCCTCTGTGATAGAAAGTCTTGTTTCAAGTTTGGATTAGCAGGTGCGGGTAGCATTAGCTTTCTCCCCGGCTCAATCTTTGCTTCAAAACAACCCTAAGAAAGGGTGAGGCCCTGTGCTCTTTTTTTTTTTGAAGAGCTGAGCAGGAAATGCCGCGGCCGGCGCTGCAATCAGGTTTATCACCGGGGCTGCTGTTGTGTAACAGAGACTCTAGCTTGTCCTTACCTGTCCGGAGGCATTGCTTCATGGAGGAGAATAAACTCACCGGGGTATTTGTGAAATTTAATAAAATGCTTTCCCAAGCACTTTGTTTCTGAAGCATACTGGAAGAATCTCTAATAGCTTTGTGGCCTTTTACAAAACATAGGAACCTTGCGATTTCTCATTGTTGTGATTAAATCAATCTATATCGTTCCAGAGGCCTATGTATCACATTTGCTATACCTTCTAGATGCATCTGCAGCCACGCCTGGCAATCCTTTACATTCCCTCTCTCCTGTCCCCTCCTTTTTCAAGAAAAAGGGGGAAGGTTTGGGATGTCTTCAAATGACTGTTTATTTAATTGACAGACGGCTTTTCTTCATTGTGTGCTTTTTGCCTTTGCTCACAAAAGTGCTTTCACTGTTCCATAGTATGTTGAAACTTTTCAATGGAAATGGCTTTTTGTTAACAAAGGAAGCATTTTCTTCCCTCCTTCCAGGCCTTAGCTTTCCCCAGTAAGCCTTGGCTTCTTCAGCAGCTGCGCCTCCGCCAGCGGTGACAAAAGGTGCGATTGTTCTAGGAGATGGCGGTGGAGATACTGCCGGCAGAGGTTTGCGTGTGGGCTGCTGGGCACTGCTTTTCCTTCTGTGTCTGGTTTTGTTTTGTTTTTGTTACTCTAGAAAGTTGAGCACACCTTAAAAACAAGCCACCCCTCCCCAAAAGAGCTTTAGAGACCCTTAAACCTGTATCCTAGGTGACCTCTATTTTTCCATTAAGCTGTTCTGTCCCAGTAATGACAGAGCTCACTTAAACCGGGGGTGATGGCATCCAGAACCCAGAGAGAATTGATGTGATTTGTTTTCTCTCTCCAAGCAGGCCCTGAGCACTTGCGTCTTCCTGCCATTACCCTCCCTGAAGAGCAATCTTCAGAAGAGGTTAAGTTCAGTTTTAGTGTTTTCACACCGTCGGGGTTGTGATTCCCACCCCCAGGTAGATAGACTCTTCCTCCTGTTTACTTAATTAATTTAGAGATAACTTCTTCTTCCATTTTCTGCTTCTGCCTCTTCTGCTTTACGTTTGTCTTAAGTTTCTGGAGCGTGGTGCTGATTCAAAGCATCATTTACTTCTAGCAAAACCCTTTCAGTTCTTCTGGTGGAATAAGCTAAAAATGTTTCTTTCAGGGCCACCCTCTCTCCGCAGAGTCCCAAATAAGCAGGTGGCCGCTTGAACCGAAGCTGGGCCCAGACACACTTGTCTGTGTTATACTGTTTGTTCTGCTGAGGACTTGTAGACGGGAGGGTGTTCTGTCTTTTCCGTATTGGTTTTCTTTATTTTTCTAGACGTTAAGCCCACAGACCAGTTTCTCTACACAGAGAATGTGTCCTATACATGTCACTCTGCTGTGCTCCTTGACAGTGTTTCTAAATCCTCTCAGGAATTTGGTGTTTCATCATCATCCTCGCTAGGCGAGAAGGGACAGGGAGGAAGCTGGGGATCCATTCTGAGCACATCTCTGGCATTCTGGATGTCGCTCAGCAGGACTCCGCTCTTCTCTCTGAATGAGTGGGAAGGTGAGGCTGGCTCAGCCAAGCCCACTGAGCAGCGCTTTGCCAAGATGACTCATCCTGCCTGGGGCCGCCTACACCCTTTGTGGAACTGGGTCCCTGCTGGTCAGAGGAGGGCGGGACCAACAGGCTCTCCTGGAGTGGCTCCAGGCGCAGGTGTTGGTCCCCCAGCTCACCCCCCCCTCCATCCGTGCACCCCCTCGCTCTGCGGGGGCCGCAGGCAGCTCTTGGGATTGTTTGTGTGGCCTTTGTTAGGAGAAGAATCCAGCGGGTTTCAGTCTACCTGAGGGGTTCCGGGGAGTGTAAGAAGAACGGGTGTTCTCAGTTTCCCTCACTCCCACTCCTTCCAGAGTCACGGCTGCCACACAGCGCGGACAGAGGCCAGCTGAGGCTTTCTTCTGTCCCTCACGTCCCACGGTATCCCGTGGGCCCTGGGACTTGGGGGCGCTCCACTCTGTCCAGGCTTGCGGGGGAACGCCATCCGAGGCATCTTCCAGGCTGCAGGAGAATGAGGACGGGAAGCCACTGCAGTTTATGTTAGTATTTGAGGCGAGTGCGTACGAATATCCTGCAGAGCCTGTTCTAAAGCACAGATTCCTCGGGGCACCTGGCTGGCTCTTGATCTCGGGGCTGTAAGTCCAAGCCCCATGCTGGATGTAGGTTTCTAAAGCATAAAATCTTGGCCAAAAGTAATAAAATAAAGTACGACTTCTTTGACTGGAGGTCAGAGATTGGTTCATTAGGTCTTCTGTGGGCCGCAGACAGTGGGACAGGAACAAGAAGGTTTCGCTGTGGTCTTATCTCCACCACGGTGCTGCGGACCGACCGTGCTCCCGGCCTGCCGCCTGAGCTGCTCTGCGGAGGGAGCCGTGCAGGCCCCGCAGACCGGCCTGGGTTGGAGTGGGAGCAGACGGCCGTAGAGGGAGGCTAGTCCACGGCCAGCCCTGCAGGGCCTTCTGTCCTTGGAGACAAAGGTTAGCATTCGGATCCTTTTGATGGTGTCCTCTGGGACAGAAATGGCATGCCGTAGCCACATTCAGTTCTCTCTCTCTCTCCTTTTTTTAAATTTTAAACGTTTAATTATTTTTGAGACAGAGAGCAAGCAGGGGAGGGGCAGAGAGAGAGGGAGACACAGAATCCGAAGCAGGTTCCAGGCTCTGAGCTATCAGCACAAAGCCTGATGTGGGGCTCGAACCCACGAACTCTGAGATCAGGACCTGAGCCGAAGTCAGAGGCTTAACCGACTGAGCCACTGAGGCACCTCAACCACATTCAGTTCTCATCTTCCCTCGTTTGAGACCCTCACAGGACTTTCCTTTTCCATGTCCTACTAGAACCATTAAATGATCATTTTTGGACGAAGAGATTCTGCAGACATGCTATGTTCTTTTTGCTCTGTACGTTTTGTCTTCGGGGAAAGGCAGACCTGTACCTTAGTGTTACACTGCTAGTAACTGGTTTAATAAATTCCGTCTCGCCCACGTAGGGTTCTATGGTTAAGGTATTTTATATAAAATAAAGGTAGGAAATAGCAAGTAGTATTAGATTTTGAATGTTTGTAGATTTTATATATGTTGATTTTTTAAATCTTCAACTTTCTAATTATGACCTCTCTAATATGTTGTGGGGTTTTTTTCCTTTATACAGATGTTATTTAGGTTATTTTTTATACTTCTTAAAAATTGTAGGGGCACCTAAGTGGCCAAGTTGGTTAAGCATCTGACTCTTAATTTTGGCTCAAGTTATGAACTCACAGTTTGGGAGATCGAGC
The DNA here is from genome assembly GCA_004023785.1 of Mungos mungo. Lineage (NCBI taxonomy): Eukaryota > Metazoa > Chordata > Mammalia > Carnivora > Herpestidae > Mungos > Mungos mungo. Next base: position 104,015 of record PISW01005867.1, on the reverse strand, counting down.
TCTGTGTTGGGCTCTGCACTAATATAGCGTGGAGCCTGCTTTGGATTTTCTCTCTCTCTCTCTCTCTCTCTCTCTCTGTCCCCCCCCCCACTCCACACTTGTGCTCGCTCTCAAAATAAATATTTTAAAAATACTTCAAAAATTGTGTAAAAAATTACAATTGTGGCAACACATAACATAAAACGTACCACTTAAGCCATGTTTAGGTGTGCAGTTCAGAATTAAGTACATGCACGTCGTGGTGCAAGCACCTTCTCCAGACCTGTCCCATCTCCGCAGACTGCATCTCCGCCCCGTTAAACTCCAGCTCGCCTGCGCCCAGGCCCCCAGGCCCTGCGAGGTAGCCGGCCACCATTCTACTCTCCGTCTCTGTGGATTTGACTCTGCTGGTACTGCCCCGAAGGGAAGTCATACAGCACTTGTCTTTTTTGTTGACTTATTTCACATGGGAGAATGTCTTGAAGGTATATCCAAGGTGTAGCCTTGTCGGAAATGAAAAAACTTTTTTTAATTTTTTTTTTAATGTTTATTCATTTTTAAGAGACAGAGCATGTGTGGGGGAGGGACATAGAGAGAGGGAGACACAGAATCCAAAGCGGCTCTAGGCCCTGAACTATCAGCACAGAGGCTGACACGGGGCTCGAACTCACGGACGGTGAGATCATGACCTGAGCTCAAGTCAGACGCGTAACCTTGACTGAGCCACCCGTGCGCTCTGCTTTTGAAGGCTAAATAGTATTACATTTGTTTATCCATTCATTCTTGGACATTTGAGTTGTTTTCCCCTTTGGCTGTAGTGATAACGCTGCGTCTTAGCGTACAGATGCCTGTCGGGTCCCTGCTTCCAGTTCTTTAGGGCAACGACACAGAAACGCGCTTGCTGTTACCGCATGGTGATCCTTTGTGTAACTTTTTAGACCACTGTAATAGGGTTTTGAATATTTCTTTTTTTCTTATTATGAAAAAAATATATTCAGAGTGAGTAAAAGAAATGTAGAAAACAGTGCAGTGTGTAAAGAAGGAAATAAAAATCACCCACAATCCAATCTCTCGTGGATGCCATTAACATCTGATAGTGTAGTTGTCTTATTTAATATGCGTTAACATCTTTGCAAAATGAGGATTGAAGACTACATACAAATGTCTTTCTTGCTTTTTTAAACTCAGTGTTGTGCCACGAGTATCTTCCTAAGTCACGAACAGCCTACGAAAACGCTTTAGCTGCTTAGTAAGTGTGCGTGTAATGTGTATCTCACATCGATGTCCAATAATAAGGAAATGTTCGATTCATAGAGGGGAATGTTTTCCAGTCACTTAAAATGAGGTGTTTAAAGGCTGTCTCATGACATCAGAAAATACATACAAAATACAATGTTAGGTGAAAATTTAGGAGACAAACATATGCAGCTAATTCAGTGTGTACAAAGGTTCGCAGACAGGTGGGAGCTCAGCCTAAGAGCAAGGAGAGCTATTCGATTTTAGTTGCGGAGTGACATATCAGATTTCATTTTGAAATATCACTCTTGCTGTCTCTTCAAAGAGACAAAAGCAGATAGGAGACACTGTTTGGTTGGGAGCCCAGGGCTGGGGCGATGAAGGCTCAGAGCAGGGAGTGGCCATGGAGGTGGCGAAGAATCGCAGTCTTGCAGACCCGGCCTTGAGGTGGACAGTCGGGCGCACGTGACGTGTGAAAAAATGGAGCCGGCAAGGCTGGTTTCCGGGTGCTCAGCGTTTGTGGCGGGCTAGGGGTACGGGTGGGGAGTGAGATGTAGGGGGATTCAAGATGAAGAACTCAGTTTGGAACCTGCACCTGTGGCATAGTGGGAAGTTTTTCAAGTGGAGGTGTTGACGAGGCTGTTGAATTGAAATCCCAGTGTTGTAAATGTGAGTATGCCCCACAGGGCTGTGAGAAAAGTCCTCCAGCATCCTAACAGTGGCTTTCTCTAAGTTACGAGCACTTTTTATTGTCTTTATTACAGTATTTTATGTTCCGTACATTTTCTGTAACAAGCGTGTATTATTTTTATAATCAAATTTAAGTTACTAGAATACAGGCATGGCATTATTTATAGTAGTGTAAAAAATGGAAACCAGCTCTGTGTGTAACAGTTGTAGAAGATTGGTGAACATTTAGTGGAGTGATACTGAAAACCATCTAGCCACCTTTTAAAAAAAGGTTTTCAGTGTTAATCAAAAAGGAAAAGTCTGTTTAAAAATACATGAAATATTTGAAGGTGATATCTACCATACTTCATTGAGATGAGGAGAATCTAGAGTCAATCGTAAACCAGAACACGAATCTGTAGATTTGCATTATTAGTAGTGATTTTATCCTCAGTTCGTATGTGAAGGAATGGTGGCCAGTTTGTCACCAGCTGTTTTGTTGGATGCATCAGCTCTTAGTGTGGACGGTTGAAAATACAGTCAATCTTTTCAGCTTACCAGATTCCTTCTCATTAAGGACCGAACAGTTACTAGCCATGAGTTTATCATACACCAGATTGGGTTTTTGAGATGATAGTGTTTATTTTGTTTGCAGATGAAAATGCTTAATTACACGTCCTGCCTGCATTATTCAAAAGGCTTAGATTTGCCACAAATCTTGTCAGTAATGTTCAAATTGTCGTAACTCGAAAAGGTACTTCAACGCTTGTGCAAAATGAAGAAGCACCTATTCTCAATGAATTAATTTTATAAAGAAAAAAGACCAGTTCATCCCACAGGTCAATGAGAGTGTGTTTTCCTTTTTTCTCTTTTAAATTCACTGATTAGAGTACAATTTACAATGTTTCCATGTACACGTGGAAGTGTTCTGTCTCAACATTTGAAAAAACTCAGAAGGCAGCACGGCTACTTTGGGCTGACTGACATTCACCTTGTACTCTTCCACCACTTACATGTTTATATGCCAAAGGCCTTTTTTCCCCAGTAAAATTCAAAAGTTTAGATATTAAAATAATGGTGTCAAAAATAAGTGTAGTACAGAGGAGATTGTAGCTTTAGGTAAAGTCAAACATCATTACACATTCTAGAAATTAACAGTATGATTGTTTTCTATAAGCAAATCCCTGTCCCATTATAAAGCATTTCCTTGTGCTTCATAATTGCATATGAGCTGACTTTGCCAAAGTAAAATTTAACGGAGAAACCTTCATTTGCCTGCTTGGCTCCCGGGGACATTCACACAGATGGGCAAGGCATGATTTAACAGCAGGACTTTCACGGGCAAGTTGGAGGGTGGGAGGGGTGGTAACTGACTGTTTTATTGACAGATTGGGAAAATTTTTGCTTAGAACAGGGAAGAACATTCTAATGATAAAGCCCATTAACAGTAGAGTAGACGACCTTTGGGGAGGGTGTCGAGTTCCAGTCCCCGGAGACTTGCAAGAAGGGCCGGAACCTGCCTGCCAGGGGTCTTGTCAAGTTGGGCCGCACACTTCCAAGGGTGTTTCCAACTCTGTGCCAGTTAGATCATTTCTCCTACGAAGTTAAGTATGAAGTGGTTCTATTACCCAAACTAGTTTATTTAGCTGGTATCTTTGCTTTCTTGACACTTTTTGAGGTCAGCATACAGAAGATACCACACATGTGCATCAGCTTGAGGAATTTCCCGACCTGGACTAGCCCCCTAGAGGGAGAAACATTACCAGCACCTCTGAAACTCCCGCCTCGGGCTCACTCTGGTTGCCCCTCCCCCACTCCAGGGTGGTCGCAGCCTGGCTCGTCCCTCTGCAGAAGCCTGGTGCGAGTCGTTGAGCGTTGTACTTGGTACGCAGGGGCCATTCTCTGTGGCATCCGGAGTCTGTCTGCTAACACGATGTCCTGAAGGTCCATGCATGTCGTTGCAGACAGAGCACTCGTTCTCTTGCTGCCAAGAGTTCCATGATGAGACTGTATCCAAATTTACTTGTCGTTAATGGCATTTGGGTAGTTTCCAGCTTGGGGCTTTTGAAACCAGTGTTGTTGAGAATGTCCGGCACACGTCTGTCGGGGGGATGGAGCCGGGGGCGGAGTTGCTTGGCCGAAGAACGCGCGGTCCGTGTCGGTGCGGCCGCGAGGCTGCCACAGCGTCGTCTTTAGGCCTGGTTTTAATGGGGGCCGGCCGTGTCCTAAATGGTAGTTTCTGAGAAATTCCAAAAAATCTTACTTGAGCTACTTGATAACTTTCTATTTTGTACTGTAGTTATTTTCGCACCCCTTCTCTCCCTTTCTGGATTATAAACTCCTTGAAGGCATCTGTGTTATTCATCTTTATATTTCCCAAAGTACCTCGCATAGAGCAGACTCTAGATTTAACATTTTTTATGTGAGTGGATGAGTAAATGAGGGAAAATTACATGTAGTATTCATTTCAGGGATGTTTATAAATGACAAAATTAAGAATAGCATACCAAATAAACTACAGGGGCGATCTTAAAGTGAACTGAATAAATTTCTTAGTATTAGCTCATAGATATTCCTGAATTCTATACGAGAAGCTTATATGTAGTTACCCGGGAGCGTATGAGGTTGAATTGTGCATTTTTACCTCTTAGACCTGAGCCCTCGTCTTCACGCCCTCTAGAAGCCGGGCACCGTGATGACACAGTAAGCTGCACTTGTCAGCCAGGACTCTGGAGGTGAATGAGAGGGTGTGGTACGGAAGTGTGAGCGGAAGGTCCCGCCGTAGAGCAGTCTTGACCGCTCGGTCACTCCAGTTTGGGTCACAGCTTTGTCCCTTCCCCCAGGTTCTTCAGTGACTGGCAAAAGTAATGATTTCGCTCTGTCACGGGGAAGACCAGTAAGAGTTTTAGGAGCCAAATGGAATTTTAGTGGCTTTCTCATTTAGCGTTATTACGATTTTAAACTGCTAAGTTAGGAGAGTAAGGATTTCGGAGTGTTTTCCCCTTAACGCTTTTCTCCCCATTGCGAATTTTATTCAGTGAATACATGTTGCTTTTAAAATCAGAAAATATTTTACAAAAATAACTTATGTTGCGAAAGCTGCTACCTCGATTATCCTTTATTGCAGTCTTGGCCTACCTATGAGGACATCTATAAAACAATGATTGAAATTGCCAAATTCTTAGATTTGCCACGTTTTCCGGACATAACTGAAGACTGCTATCTTCATCCAAACCTCTTGTGTATGAAATACTTGATGGAAGTCAATCTCCCGGGTAAGTGTGTGGCGTATGTGGTAAGGAAGCTGTTACCGAGTTGTAGAATTATAATGAGCAAAATACAGAATCCTCTCAAATCACTGACTGTTAGAGCCACCAGACAGGCTCCATAGTAGCATGAAGCTTAATTGCACAATCCTTTCTTAAAATATTTTGGGCCATTTAACAAGGTTAAAAGGACATTGTTCAGAAATTAAAGAGTTCTGTCTTGATCCGAGGGATATGCTTGGTTTTACAGTAAGTTTGCTGCGTGCACTGAAAGCAGCCAGTGTTTCAGTGTGTGCCCTTAATGACCTAGCGCACTCCTTCCAAGAAAAACTGCCTTGTCGTTGACGGGAAGCATGATTATTACACAATGAATTCTAATTAAAAATATATCCCAGAAGCTCACCTCTGGTAATGTTTTTATTGTTTGGTAACATAATGCTATTTCCAGTCCCTAAAACAATGGAGATCAAAGTCTGGTTGGGTCCCAGAGAACTCTTCTTTGAGGCGACGAAACACAAAATGGGAAGACAGCCTCGCTAGACCTTGTTCCCAGTGTACCAAGACACGGGTAACCTGACGGAACTTGTTCCTGAATTTCTTGCTAAACGAGAAATGTGAGAAATTCAGGACTTATATTCTTAAGAGAAAATACAAACATAGTGTGGCTATCCTATTGCTTGAGCAATATAGAAAATGTGATTGAATATATATTTTTAATAGGGAAGGAAAAGGCATATGTTAAGAAAGCAATATACAGAATTGTGTAGAGGAACTTTAACACTACAAATAAATATAACTGTGTGGTAACATATACATGCACAGATGTAATACCGGTAATAGGAGGAACACACGGCTTACCAGACCGGAACTGACCCCGGCAGGCTCGCAGTGTCCGGTCCGTGCGCCTGCTCTTGGACAGAGAGGGAAATAAAGTCAACAGGACACAGCGACTGGATCCGTGGGTGGGATTGCAATTTAATTCATTACAATTCATTATCCTCTTATAAATAATAGCTCTTCTACTGAAAATTAAAATAGAATGTTGTATACCTTACGTACTTAGTAAAGCTAATCATTGGAAAGCCTACATATATAGGCCCAAGCTAGGCTTTCTGGTTCCAAGTGCCACATTATTCAGCCTCCATTAATAGATGGAGGCTAAACTGATCATCTAATTTCTTAGGGAAAGCCCTACATCAAGTTCAGTCCGCGCTGAGCCTTCCAGCGCGCTGGCCCGGGCATCAGCCTGCGAGCGAGTGTGCATTCCTAGAGGGGCTCTTGGTCTTATTAAACGGGAGTTAGTTTCAAGTAAGTGGCAAGTAGCTATAGAAATACAGACAAGAGGGGCGCCTGGGTGGCTCAGTTGGTTGAGTGCTGACCGGCTCAGGTCATGACCTTGCAGTTTATGAGTTTGAGCCCCGCATCAGGCTCTGCTGTCAGCTCTGAGCCCCGGAACCTGCTTCGGATTCTGTGTCTCCCTCTCTCTCTGCTCCTCACCCACTGGCACTCTCTCTGTCTCTCAAAAATAAATAAACATTAAAAAATGTTTAAAAAGAAATACAGAGAAGAAGCTTGTATGAAAGGATAGAAAACGAGTGTGTGGCTGTGAGTCGGGTACCGGACGTGTCCTGTGGCTGGTGGGCGTCTTAGACACTCCACATCGGAGAAGCCGTGCCCCTCCAAGCTCCCGCCACTCGTGTTTCTATACAGACGTCATTTCTTTGGTTTATTTTATTCTCAAAATGGGTGTCTCTGGGCTCTAGCACGGTACCGTGTTTAATACATGGTTAAATACGATGATGACAAACTTGTCTCGCAGGGCTGCTTATCGTGAGCACGGTCTAGTTAGGCAAGGAATTTATTTCTCATGTTGCTGTTGTTTTTCTTCAACAGATGAAATGAATGATTTGACCTGCCAGGTGGTAAAAATGACGGGAATCGGAGACGTGGATTTTCTGACCTTTGATCCCGTAGCTAAAATGGCAAAAACTGTTAAATATGACGCCCAAGCCGCGGCCGTTATCGTGGTCGTCCTGAAGCTGCTCTTCCTGCTGGATGACAGAGCAGAGTGGTGAGCGCGCGCCGGTTTTCCCGGGGGCCTTGTACTGTTTGTCCCTCACGGTTCGAGCTCAAGGAGTCCATATATCGTCTCCGGTAGAGCACGGACCAGTAGCAGCAATTACTCCTGACATGAATTTTTGACTCAGCCGGTTGTCAGGGGTTTAATTCTACCTTAGCAAGTTGTTTGCCTGGTGTTTTATTGCTGTTTTTAGGTAGATACACGTGTTCTCATTGCTTCACTGATTCTGGAGCTTAAATCACCAAAGACAGAGCCTTAAGAACCTTGTAGCACTTTATCTGTATGCCTTTAGGCGCCTGGCGCTGTGTGTCTTCAGAGATTATCTTGGAAAGGAAAGGAATCTTAACGTGTCACCCCTCCTGCTCCCGAATGGCAGGTGGCAGGATGTACACGGGTTGCTTCGCCATGAAAAGTTGGCATCGGTTTCAAGTACTGTTCTGCACTTTTCTTTCAGAAGAATTCAAAATGTAGCTGTCTTCGAAGAAGTGACTTCTAAATAAACTGACTTGCTTATTGGTATTTCCAGGTCTTTGTCTAATATTGCTGAGAAATATAATGAAAACAACAAAGAAGGTACTTAACTTTTTATCATTCAACTTCAAAGTGATGTTTGTGTAAGTGATGGATTAAAAGAAGCAATAAATATAAGGACAAAACTTTGAAAAATATGCAAGTACACATATATATACACATGTATACAAACTGTTCCTTATGCCAGAATTATTTCTTCATACAATCATCTAACTATACATGTAGCTGCTCAGCGTCAGTGGTTTCCCGCGGTGTGTGGAACCGGCCTGCATTTCCAGGCCCGCTTCTCACGGGACCGCGAAGGCGCCGGCCGCTCCGGGACTGGGTCATCTGTTCTGATGCCTCAGCCTTTGCTCCCACTGGTCTGCGTACCGGAAATGTTTTCCTTCTTGTCCCCCAACCCCCTCAACCCCTGGCAAATCCACCTTTATTCTTCTAAATTCTACTTTCTCTTCACACCTACTCGTGACCTCTCCACTCCCCAAATCAGAACTTACACTCCTGCCAAACTGCTCCTGAGCAGACTGCTGCTGGGTGTCCCCCGCAGGGACTTGGAGCCAGAGGACGAGGCGTGTGTGGCCCTGGTGGGTGGCCGGGATCTGGAGAGCGCTGGGAATAGCTGGCCGAGAGTAAGGACAGCATAGATGATAGAGCGATAGAGGCTGGTTGGGAGCTTCCAGACGGAGGGACCACATCTTTCTTCTTTTCTTAATGTATCTCTAGTGCCTAACGTAGTGTCTGGCCCAGGAGCAATTCAGTGAGGTTTGGAAAATACATGAATTCTTAAATTCAATTCCAGTTTCTTAGTTCCCTCACTGGGATTTATGTTCATTGTTTTTTTAGAAAACTTCAGCTTTAAGTGACATATAAAATTGTAAGATATTTAAAGTGTGTATTGTTGTGATTTGATATATGTTTGCACTGTGAAAGGATTCTCTCATCTGGTAAATTACCACACGTATCACCTCATACTTTAATCTGTGTGTGTGCGTGTGTGTGTGTGAACATTTAAGTCCTATCCCCTTAACAGATTTCTATGATATTATACAGTGTTATCAACTACACTCACCATGTTTTACATTAGATTTTCAGACCTTATTTATCTTAGAGCCAAAACTTTGTACCCTTTTCCCAACCTCTTGCTATCTCCCACCCCAGCCCCTGGAAACTACTTTTCTACTCTCTGAGAGTTTGACTTTATTTTTTTTCTCTTTTTCAAGATTGCACACACATCGGTTTTAATTGTAGGAGTCAGTCTGTGAGTTCTTTCGAGAATAGGTGCAGAATACTTCTTTCTGTACATTGCTTCCTGTCAGCCTCAACCCAGAGTGGAAGGTTGAACAAAATGTCTTCTAATGTCCCTTCTCGTGCTAAAGGGCCATCACAGACTGTTGACATTTAGAGTAGCCAGAGCGCTTTGACCTGTCATTGCCCCTGTGATGCTCAAGGTAAATCCACGCTGTCAGCAGGGCGAGGGTCACTGTCCCCACTCTCTCTGCTCCCCTGCTGTCCACGCCCCCTGCGTCCCCACTTTATTGATGAGGAACTTGAGGTTTAAAGAAGTTGTGACTTATTTAAGTTCACAGAACTTTGTGTTGTATTAATTACGATAGTCTTTCCCTGTCCTGATCGCTGTTTCGGCAGCTCCTGCCCCTCTGCGGCACATGGTCTGTGAGGCCATATTGAATTCACTGATGATGATATTGACCATCTGGAAAGATCCTTAGGTACACATGGAAGGAGACTGTCTTCACTAGAAAATATATAAAAAATTTAGCGTGGGGGTGCCTAGGATGGCTCATTCAGAAGAGCATACAGCTCTTGATCTCAAAGTCGTGAGTTCAAGCCCCACGTTGGGTGTAGAGATTACTTAAGATAAATAAGCTAATAAACTGACTTAAAAAAAAATCAATCTTTCACTCGGCCATTTTCCTTTTGCCAGCCTTCTGTTTTGCTGACTCCCTCCCTCTGTAATCCTCTTTTCTGATTTACCTTTAATTTTTTTCCCTCCAAATCATTCCATCTCCCCAAGTGGATTGAGTAAAAGAGTAAGGAGTGGATTTTTATATCTGACTGTGTTCAATTCTGTTGTCCCTCTCACCTTGGATCTGAGCACTCACCCATCCCAGCTTTCCAATCCAGTCCCCTTTCTTACCTCTAGATTCTCTGGATGTGGATTCAGATTGGGAAGGACAGGAGTAAGAACTGATGAAACTGGAAGTCAGGATTCAGCTAACCCAGTGCCATTTCACACGTTTATCAGTCATTTGTCCTAGTTCAAAAGTGTCCTCAGGCACACTGGAGCATCCCCACATGCCAGACACATTGGGTCGGGAGGAAGGGGCACGATTGTGGGGTGACAACTAAAACATGTCCTCTCCATCTCCAGGAGGTGACAGTCAAATCTAGGAGAAACAAACATATAAAAAGATGGTTTTAGCATAATCTAGTTAGGGCCACCATACAGGTAAGAACTTGGTGACGGATTGCTCAGGAGTCACGTTGGAGTACTAAGACAGCGACTCCTTAATTTACAAAATGTTGACTCCATAATGTTTATTTGTGCCAATGAATGAAGACTCAAATGGACAAGGTATGTGACCCATTTGGTTGCTAATCAATGGATTTCATTTCTTCCAGATAAGCCATGGTTTGATTTCCGAAAATGGTACCAGGTTATGAAGAAATCTATTGATGAGAAAAAACAAGAATGGGAGAAAGCCAGGGCAAAGTACGTGACCTTTTCTAGTTTTAGATTTACCTACTTGATCTGCAAGTCTGTTACCTTGTATCTGAGAGCTGGAGTCTCACCAGTTAGACTCATCAGCACTCTGACATTTTTTCCTAGATATACCAGCCCCTGCATTCTAACCAACTATGTTTCTTTGTGTTACTATTAACTAAGCTCCAGATTTTATTTGGATTTCACTAGTGTTCCCATCAATGTCCCGTTTCTAACCCGGACCCCATCCAGAGCACCACAGTGTACTTAGTTACTAATTTTTTATAATTTGTGTGAGTCTCACCTCCATTTCTAATATTCCTCCTTCTTCCCCTTTCTCAAAGTTGAACATTTTTTCATCTGCTTTCCAATATGACAAAGACTACAAATATCGGCCTGACACAAGCAATTAGCATGTTCCCTCCCGAATAAAGATCCCTACAAAAAGCAGACCAGGAGAACGCTGAAAGAGAAGAGATTTCCTTTGGTCAGCCTCGCCGTTTGACTTTGAGCCCTCTTTCTGATGTAGGTTCCTTGTGATAGAGAGGAAAGAGCGTGGGCAGACACACAGTGCTGGCTTTGAATCCTGGTCACATGCGGGCTAGTTGTGTGGCCATGGGCAAGTTTCTTAGTTTTTTTAGTCTCAGTGCATTGACATTTAGTTCGCTTGTAAATTTTCATAGACATTATGTTTAATATAACGTAGAGTACATTTCTATTAATCTCTAGTTTGAAGAGTTTTATATCGATTCTTAGAACTTCGAGTCTTTACAAGACTTTGAAGAAAAACTTAATCTCTGTATTTTATGTAAACTTACAATAATCCTCATTTGATCAACTAATTTTATGTACTTTGAGAAGAATCAAGGCTCCTGAAATTAGTTAAAATGGCAATTCATTCAGTTCCAGGTTCCTGATCAGTGAAATATGGATAATAATGCCTGCTTTGTGCTTCAAGAGCTAATTTCAGTTTTCACAGTTAGAATTGGATTATTTCTCCTCTGATTTAAGAGAGCTTTTAAATAGAGAAGCAGGCTCATGGAGATGCATAAGCGCTATGGGGGGAGGCTCCTTGCCAAACGGGGAGAGGCGGGGCCGCATCCCACTATTTGGCCCCGCCCGCGGTGATGGAGGAGCGGTGGGCGGGGACCTCCTCTGGTGGCCCGTGGGCCAGGGGCCCGGTCCTCCTCTTCCTCCTCCTCGTCAGAGAAGGAAGGGCCTCAGCCAGTGGGTCCCGTACACGAGCAGCAGGGGCGGAGTCCGTCCCGTCGTCTCAGGTCGTCTCAGAGGACCGGGCGTTGGGCCTTGCTCTGTACGGTGCCCGCGGGGCTGTCCTGGCCGCCCCGAGAGGCTAGGTGTTTGGGGCCGTGGGCGCAGGTGGCCCAGCGGTGACTGGGCACGTGTTAGCGCAAACCGGGCACTGGCTTACACTGCAGACGTCGCCTGGAGAGCCCAGATTGACATTTCAGCGTTCAGTTGCACATCAAAGACTTCCTGACTTTTAGCTTCTTTAGGGGAGAGTTTAATGACCAAAGAGAGGATGTCTGTTTTCAAAATAACATCTTCCAGAGAGAAAAGGGACCAGGGAAGAGGTTGTCCAGGGCATTGCTTACCAAAATCCTTCGTTCAGTGGGTGCTTTGAGCTAAGTGAGATGCCGCCTGTAAATCACTGCTGACCAGCGCTTGGGCACGCAGCCCCTGTGTGTGCGCTCTGTGACCTGCTGTGTCACCTCGCCCCACCCCTGCTGTTGACAAAGCTTTGTAATTTTTTCTCCCGTTATGCTGAACACCATCTTCCACGTTGTCAGATGAACGTTATTAAAGTGTCCTGTAGCTAAGTATAGGTCACTACGTATGAGATTATGAAAAACACTAATAAACAGTAGTTGAGAACCTAATAACAGCTTAAGAGGCTGTTTCAATGACTTCCAGTTATTATGGAAGATTTAAAAGCAAGTGCAGAAGATCTTTGCAGCCTTTTGGGTGAGGCAAAATTTCATAGATATGATACCAGAAGTGTGGCCCGTGAAAGAAAACTATAAATTGGACTTGATCAGAAGAAAGAATCTGCTCCTCAGAACACACTGAGAGAACGAGAACTAAGAGGCCCGTATGGTGGGCGAGAAAAGGTTTGTATCTAGAATATGAAGCATCCTTATCCAGTAAGAGACAGACAGAAACCCCCACAGTTTCTTAAATGAACAAAAGATTTGAACTTCACTAAATACTCACTAAAGAAGATGTATGGGGCAGCTGGGGGGCTCAGTCAGCTAAGCCTCCGACTCTTGACTTTGGCTCAGTTCATGATCTCATGGTTTGGGAGTTTGAGCTCCGTGTTGGGCTCTGCACTGAGCAAAGGGCCTGCTTGGGAGTCTCTGTCTCCCTCTCTCTGCCCCTTCCCCCTGTGCACCCACGTGGGGTCTCTCCCTCTCACTCACTCTCAAAAATAAACAAACGTTTTTAAAAAAGCAACTTACCTTCTTTAAAAAAATTTTTTTAAAAAGATGTATGAAATGATGCTTAATTTCATTAGTTAATAGGGAAACGCAAATTTAAACCACAACAAGATATCTTTACACACCAGTTAGAATGGCCGAAAACAAAGTGAAATGAACAAAAAACCCCCCATACCAAATGTGGGAATTCAGAATGATACGGCCATCTTGGAAGTGTGACAGTTTCTCATTAAGTTCAACGTACATTTAAACGTTAATTACACTATGTAGTAGTTTTCACTCTTACACGTGTACCCAAGTGAAATGACAACTTCACATAAAAGTCACCATTCAAATGTTTGTGCTGGCTCCGTTCACAATGGCCAAAAAGTGGCAGCCATCCAAATGCCTTCAGCTGGTGAATGGGTACACCGAGCGGAGTCTGCGCAGTGAGATACTGGTCAGCAGCGAAAGGAGCAACCTTCGGGCACATCCACGGTATGAATGACTGAAATGCATTCTGCTGGGTGGAAGTCTCAGAAGGTTACACACAGTGTGATTTGATTCCCTTTGGAGGGCATTCTGGGAAGGCTGAACGAGAGGCAGACAGACGGCAGCAGGTGCCTGAGATCGGGGATGCGGGAGCGTGGGGGGGGCTTGTCTGTGACGAGGCCCGAGGGACTTGGGATGGAGGGGCCTGCTCTGTACACCCGGTGGTCGTTACACAACTGTGTGTGTGTCTGAGCGAGGGATGGGGGTTGTATGTAAATTATGCCTTAGTTTTTAATAGCTGGGAAGTGGAAGCCTGGAGGGAAGCCTACAGATTCCCGCAGAAGGCATTAGGGTTTCGTGGCGCGCCTCTGTTTTCTGTAGCTTTAATGGTTGGGGAAGGGGTAAGCAAAGCAGAGTGCAAATTTGAAGAAGGAGTGTATAGACAGTTAAAAGTTCTTTTCGATGGCTTCCCATTTTCTAGGCACACGACCCCAAGGAAGTCATGCCTCCTTGATAATAGCATAATTGCCACCCATGTAGACGTTTATTATAAATGCATAAGAAAATCTATCTAGGTTGGGTATTCACAAGGAATTTTTTAAATTTTTTAATGTTATTTATTTTTGAGAGCGAGAAAGAGAGAGAGAACACGTGTGTAGTAGAGGGCCAGAGAGAGAGGGAGACACAGAATGCGAAGCAGGAAGCAGGCTCCAGGCTCTGAGCTGTCAGCACAGAGCCTGAGGTGAGGCTCGACCTCACGAGCCGTGAGATCCTGGCCTGACCTGAAGTTGGATACTTAACCGACTGAGCCCCCCAGGCGCCCCACAAGGAATTTTTAATAGCCGGTTTATCCACTGATTGGGATTAAAACATTTAGGGAACTTCTTTCTTATTTTTCCCCCTGAGTGCATTGTTACATTTATTATTTAAGAAAATAAACAATAAAAAGATACTTGGCAGAGTCACAGATTTATTTACGATAAGGTTCAATGACAAGCTCTCTGATGTATTTTAAATGTGGTGGGATTCTCTAAAATCGAGTTCATACATAGTTTTCAGGGAAACTGTCACTTATTAACATCGGTCCATCCCTGCATCAGAAGCCTGGTCTGACTGTTCGCTTCGTGTGCGTTACCGGAGTCAGGGGCGCCTCCGATTTAACGCTCGGCGCAGGGCAGTTGGGCAGAGGCAGGGGGACGGTTGTTTCTCAGGTGGTTTCGGAACAGACAGCAAGAGAATTTTACAGTAAAGGAAACCATTTCTGCATTTTTGTATAACTAATAGCTTCTTCAGGACCTTATGACACCTGGGAGGGTTTGGGGACAAGTATGTCATTCTCTCGGCTTGCTGTCACCTTCAGTGCCACTTGCTTTCATCTGTGACATAAGCTCTGTATGACCCGTGTCAGGAGGTCCTTCCAAGGCAGAGCTATGACCCTGAGGGAGCGCTTCAGAGAAACTTCTCTGCACTGTGTTAGGTCCGTGTCTTCCGCACCGCGCTCCACGTGTTTTTCTGTGTTGTACAGGTACGTGTGGAAGAGCGAAAAGCCCCTCTACCACTCGTCCATTGACAGAGCCGTGGTGTATAAAAGAAGAGGTGAGTTGCACACTCTCTCAGCACCCTGCACGCTGCCACTGTGGGGGGCTCAGCACCTCGACTCGGAAAGGGGGTGCCGGGGTGCCTGGCCGACTCAGACGGAGAGCGTGCTGCTCTTGATATCGGGGTTCTGAGTTTGCGCCCCACTTTGGGTGTAGAGATTGCATCCATAAATAAGTAGACTTGAAGAAGAAAGTAAGTGCCTGAGGAGTTTTTTTACTTCTTCGACAAGTGTTTCCATGCACAATTAAACATCATCATCTGCCAGAAATCGCCATGGGAATCTATTTCAGGAATGTCGCATTTTTAAAAACAAATCTTAAGTTCCCACCAAAATCTGAAATCTCATTTTGCTGTGACGTTCAGAACTCTTGGTTTGGAGAGTTGCCTTTAGGTTTTCTTGTTCATTCTTTTTTTTTTTCCTAATTATGTAAAAATACATAACATAAAATTTACCATTTTATCTTTTTTCAGTAGTTCCCCAGTGTCCCTCACCCAGCCTCAGTTTCTCTTATTGTTCTCCACTTTCATTATAGTGGTGCATTTATCAAAACTCAGAAGCCGACATTAGTACGTTACTAACAAGCAAACTACAGGGATTATCTGTGATTCAACTTTAGTTTTCCTTTTATTCCTTTCCTTTTTTCCTCCATTTCCAGAAATGGTGGTGGATCTACAAAAGCAATTTAGCACATTGGTCGATTCGACACCAACTGTTGAGAGAAAAAGGCCTTCAAGTTTTCAGTTCAGCTGGGCCGACGGCGGCGCGGCGCAGCCCTGCTTCCACGGCCACAGCCTGCAGGCGGTGCTGAGGAAGAAAGGCCCGTCGCTGACCCCCGCGAACTCGCTGTACTGGCTGAGCACGCAGAAGTTCTGCCGCAGGTACGTGCTGCTGGTGCGGGTCACGGGGTGAGACACGCAGTCTCGGGCTTGGCGTGAGGTAGCGTTCTTTGCTAACTTGAAAAAGTCCCCCAAAACTAGAGCTATCGGGAGGACCAGACAGGTAACTCGTTGGAATTAGAAGATGCCGGGCGTATCATCCCGACCCTCAGAACTCCCTCCCCGCGTCTTGTTTAGGAGCGCCGCTCCCCGTCCCGCACTGATCCTCCACGATGGGCGCGTGGCACGCTTGCCGCCTCACCTGAGTCGTGTCCCTGACATCTCAGAATATAAAGACTTTTCCACGGTGACTTTATGTTTTTACACTAAGTTCATCTTCTACTAATCTCCGGCTTTACACACAGCGGCCGTCTGCCAGGCTGTCTCCCGGTCGCCACGAGGACGTGCTAATGCGGCGGCTGTGGTCCCCCAGCTCTGTGCCGGCTCGCCGTGGGCAGCCACGCACCCCTCGTGGCCCCGTTGTCCCCGGGGTGAAAGCAGCATTCGCCTGAGTTAGGGACAGGCTCCGACCTTTCTGCTTTCCCCAGGGCACAGACCGCGTGTGACACCAATCTTCGTCTTCTCAAAACCTCCAGGGGCCCCTGGCTCCTTCAGGGTAAAGTCAGGAGACCCCACAGAGCCCTCTGACCTCCCTGCTTCCCTCCTTTTCTCCTTGTTCACTGCCCGTGCCCACGCCTGCCTGCCCGCTGCTTCTGGAGCTTTCCAAGCACCCTCCACACACGCCTTTGCACCCGTCGTGCCTCCAGCCTGGAATGTTCTTCCTCCGCGTATCCCCAGGGGCTCACCTCTGTCAAGCTTTTGCTCCAATTTCACTTCGCCGTCCTGTCTGAACGAGCACCAGCCACCCCCCACCCTCTCACACACATGCACACACGCGCGTGCACACACACCTCATCACCCTCTAGTCCCCTTGCCTATTTTTTAATTTCCTATAGTTCTTGTCACTATTGAGTAGATTATTATATATATTCATTTTGCGTATGTGTCTGCCTTCTCACACCAGAATAGATAATACAAGGTCCTTGAGGGCAGGGACTCTGTCTTCATGAATTAATGGAAATTCTCAGAGCCTGGAACGGGGCCTCGCACATGGCAGACACTCACCAATTATTGCTGAAGGAATTAATGGAAATAGAGATGAGAATTAAATGAGGTGTTTGGTGTCCGTCACCTAGTAAATCTCAGTTAACGAAACTATGATCGTTGTTTTCAGTAAAACTAATTTTCTGTTCAAGGGTTTCTCTTCCTGAGTATCAATCAAAGATAAGTAAACTGTAGAAAACACAATAGGAAATAACAAGACGAAGTCATCTGTATTAAAATTTACTACTTAAAAAAACAAGCCAAGTCTAGTATGACTGAGGGGTGGCAACAGGGAAATGCCGGAACCCAGCCCCCGGCGTCAGCTCCGCGTCTGAGGTGACACATCCCTCTGCAGTGGTCAGTGCAAGGACTTTTTCAGATTTCACCAAAAGGAGGAGAAAAGGTCGTCGTCCTGGCCAGCGGGAAGCTCCCGCGAGAGACCAGGGGGTTAGGAAGCGGTGACCTGGCGCCCTGCTGTCTCGTCCGCCGCAGTCAGGCCTGTGCACGCCTTCCCCTTGGCACCATCAGTGTGTTTCTAGATGTTCTTCACAGACGTCACGGGATAGGGGACAGTTACAAAGAGGCCTGGGTACAGTCAGCGTCGAGACAGCTGACAGCCTGTAGACGAAGCACCTGTGATAGGCGGCTTCACACCACAGTTCTGTCCGCCTGGCCTGTTTCAGCCATGGCGTAGAAGCAGAGAGGCAGCGGGAAAGGCTGCAGGGGACCGACACAGACGCCACAGAGGCCGTGGCCGTGACCAGAGCGGATGTGCTTTTCTCAGAAAGCCCCTCAGCCCCTCGCTCACTGCCTGCTTGCACTGCCTTTCGGTGTGTGGCCGTCAGACCGAGTCGTCTGGTTTCCAGACGCCTCGTCATCAGAAGGAACAAAGTAGGAGGGAGACTGGACAGTGCTCTGCTGATAACCATCTTGACAGCAAACGTAAGTGACGTCCACCTGACACACGGTAGAGGCACCGGCATCCGAACCCGAGGCGGACAGAAGAACTCGGGTCACAGTGGCCCGGAGCTCGCTCACGGCCCGCGGGCCGGTCGCTCCGCGTAACAAGAGGCCTGACGGGGTCTGAGCGCAGAGCACGACCCACAGGCCGTGTGCGTTCTCTGGTCTGGTTTCCTGGGCCGAGTGCTCTCGTGTGTGCAGGAAACCCGGACAGCTGGGAACACCGACTGTAAGGGCCGAAACACGTGATGCTGAGGCTGCTGGGTCAGATAACCGAATAACGCGGCGCAGTTTTAAAAGACGTCCGTACGAGGTGGTTAGGGTGAGAGTTTTGACGCTGGAGAGAGCAGCTCGTCCGCTGCCTAGAGAACGTTGTCACACAGAGGGACGCCTGTCAGACAGACGCAGACGTCCTGTGTCAGACCCCTGTGCGGACTCTCCGGCCCTGGGGACTCAGCAGAGGAGGACGAGGTCACTTCCGGACGAGAGGCTGTCTGTCCTTCTGATCGGAGGCGGAACCGGCGTCTTAGCGAGTCGAGACGCCCTGCGTAGGCCTCACGTTTCCACCGGTGCCCGCCTGTCAGTAGACCCGTTGTTGACGGTCAGCTCGGCCTGAAGACCTGTCGTAGGCGCTGGCGGATCAGGTGTCTGCCCTTGACCTCCCTGTGAGGAGCGGGTGCTTCCCCCACTTCCTCGGGAAGAGGAATAGCCGCAGTATTGCAGGTTGCCGCCCCCAGAACGTGGAGGGGCTTTGGATGGCCCCTCCCCCCCATACACACTTTTTTGTTTGTTTGTTTCACAAAAATTTTATTTGAATTTAAAAATTTTTGTTTTAACTAGTGTTTTTTTAAAATGTTTTTAATTTATTTTTGAGAGACAGAGAGAGATAGTGCAAGCAGGGAAGGGTCAGAGAGAGGGGGAGATACAGAATCCAAAACAGGCTCTAGGCTCCGAGCTGTCGGCACAGAGCCTGACATGGGACTTGACATGGGGCTTGAACCCATGAACTGTGAGATCACAGCCTGAGCCAAAGTCGGACGCTTAACCGACTGAGCCACCAAGGCGCCCCAATTTTAACTAGTATTTTGAACTATGGTAAAAAACAATAAACAGCACTCAAATATGGCATACGCCAAATTTGAACCTACTTCAGACCACCAAAACATTGACTTGTGTTCACAGGTTTATTTAGTTTTGTACATATGCCGACTTGGGAAACTATATTTTTGCATACGTTTGAACTTCTCGTAAGGAAGCTCTCATAAGGAAGTTCAAGTGTACCTTCCCGCTGCCGTCTCTTTTAAATGTAAACCTGCGCTTCTCCCTTGACAGGAGAGGGTTTGTGTAAACACATTCTCGTACCACCCGAGGCACCCTCACCGATCTTCCGCGTCAGGGCTCCGGGAGCGCCAGCTGGCCCGCGCTCCGCTCCCGGCAGAGCACTTGGCAATAACGAGCCGTTGTATGTTGTGTTCGGTTTCATGGCTTATACCTCTGGGATGGTCTTCTGCGTTTGTGATAAACAGTATAATCCTTATAAGGTGTTACTAGTGATTCAACTTAAAAATAAAAGCCCTTAGGGGAGCAAATAATTTTTATGCCTTTTCTGATCTTTCTGGTGTAGAGTCAGAGCCTCCCCAGGTAAGAGAAACAATATTTTACCCTTTTTGTCGTAACTGTCTGAAAGCATCCCTCTTACAACAGCTGAAATTTAAAAGCAAAGCAAGAGGCCACCGTTTGGTGAGAACCCGTGCGCTGGCTTCTGCTTGCGTTCTCTTAAACCCGCCAGGGAGTAGTGGAGGCTCCTAACCTCCCCGCTGGTGAGTCTGCTGGGTCTGCCTTTGTGGTGTCTCGTTAAAGGGGTCTGCAGATTGTAAATGAAACCCAAAATCAGTTTTAAAGGAGCAAAGTGGAAGTGAGCATTTTTGAGCCCTTCCTGCGTGCCAACCATAGGGTTAAGTGCTCATGCATGTTCTCATTCGACACTCGGGTCCCTTCTTGGCGTAGGCCCTGTCACCTCCTCCGGTTTACAGGCCAGAGAGCCACGTACAGCTTCCCATTGTCACATCCGACGGGGGCCGAGTTCTGTGGTGCAAACACTGACTTTCAGGAACCTAGGGCCATACATGTTATAGAAATCATGAACGTTCATATCCTGGATATGTTGTTTACTTGTTTTTTAAGCTTTTTATTACGGAAATTTTCAAGTATAGTAACAAATGGAGAGATCAGTACAACGAACCGCGCTCCGTGTGCCTGTCATCCGGCCCCGACTGTTCCTGGCGTGACTGGACCTGCCTCGGCCGCGCCGGCTCGCTCCCCGCCCCCACCCCCACCTCCAGATTCTCTGGAAGCGTGTCTCACATGTCGTGTTGTTAAAAACAAAACCATAAGAACATTAATCAGACATTTAAAACCTAATAGTAATTCCTTAATACTATCAAACATGCAGTCAGTGTTTAGATTTTCCCAATTGCTATGAAATTTTTAATGTATTTCAGTCCAAATAAGGCCTCACACACTGGAGGCAGCCAAGGTATTGTTCTTAAATTCCCCTTTTATGTCTTTTTTTTTTTTTTTTTTTTTTTACCCCTTGCAGGGCAAAAATTACTTGTTGAAGAATCCAGGTCTTTTGTCCTGTATGATTTCCCATAGTCTGCATTTTCCTGATTATAGCCCGTGAGACTAGTTCATCTGTGCCCTGGCTGCCTACACGTTGGTAGAGTTAGAGACGGAGAGTTAGAGTCGGGCCGAGCCCCGTAATCAGAGATTTGGTGGCAGCTGGAGGTCTGCCCCGACCCAGGCTCTACCGCTTTCAAGATAAGCGAGATTGCTTTGTAAACTCTTGTTTCTACAGCAGGCGCAGGATTGCAGGCCACATGCAAGTCGGGGTTAGGGATTGTTCGTCTTCTTTTCTTTTAAAAAATATGCCCAGAATCCCTCCGTGTGTGCTGTAGTTGGCCTTGAGCGTGCTCGGAAGAGCAGTCCACGTGGGACGGAAGGACGGCTGGACGAGTCGTGAGGCGCGGCCCTGGGGCACCAGGCCCCCCCGGCGTGGGAGCCGTGGGGGGTGCCAACATGTTGCCCCCTAAAACTAAGGAGTTTTGCCAGTGTTCCGAGTTTCCTTCCAGCTCAAAGTACTGTTCTAAGCCTAACCAAATAGACTTGCTAGGTTGTTTGGGGGGGGGGGCGGGAAAGACACGTACGTTTCCACGTGGCCGTCGTAAGGTAACTGCTGCCTTTTCCTTCCCTCTCCAGCTATTGTAAACACGTGACGACCTATGAAGAATCAAACTTCTCTCTGAGTTACCAGTTTATAATAAACCTCTTCTCCTTCCTGCTAAGAATAAAGACCTCTTCTCTCCACGAAGAAGTGAGCTTAATTGAAAAGAGACTTTTTAAAGCAAAATACGGTGAAACAAAAAAGAAATCTTCAAGATCCAAGAAAAGGAGAAAACACTGAGAAAAGTGACATAGAAACTCTCTGGGGAAAACATTTTAACAGTGATAATAATGTCAAATTATAATATTCCAGAGAATCGTGTAAAATAGAACTTTATTACATGTGCATGCTTACATAGACACATAGGTATCAAATGCGCTTATAAAAATGTGTATTGGAAAACAAGTGAACATTGAGTGTATTTTTTAAATTATGAAGTTCCTTGAGAAAATTAAAATAAGTTATAAATAATATCCAGAAATTTGTATTCATTATATATTTTTTAATTTTTTAATATTATTGATACAGAAAGAAACAGAGCATAAGTGGGGGAGGGGCGGGGGGGGGACACGGAATCTGAAACAGGCTCCAGGCTCTGAGCTGTCTGCACAGGCGCCCCTGTATTCATTGTATTTTAAGGCTAAACTTGCTTTTCAAACTAGATCACTTCCTTGTTCTTTATGCCCCAGAGGAAATCCCAGATGGATCAAAGGTCTAAACACCCCAATCTTTTACATGTACACATACTACCGTGCTCGAAGTCAAGGAGTGTACCTGCTCTGATGATCTCGGAACGCACGAGGACCTTCTGAGCACGCCCCAAAACCAGAAGCCAAAAGGGAAAGACTACAAAGTCACAGGCAAATGGCGCACTAGGAACATATATTTGCAGCTCATGATGGTTGCAGGACTAATTGCTTTAATGTATCAACAGCTCTTGCAAACAACAGGAAAAAGCCAAACTGAGCAAGGGATATGAAAAGATAGCTTTGTGGAAAAAAGAAATACAAAGGCCAAGCCAAACAAGGATAGGATACTCAACCTCCTATTAAGAAGCCCAGAGATGCTATTTCCCACGTGTTAGAGGGCTCCGAGTACCTGGTGAGGGTACTGGAGAACCAGGCATTCGTGCGACAAGCGCCGAGCGCCTCCCGCGACCCGGCACATTCCAGGCACTGGTTAAACAAGGTCCCGGCCTTCAACGGCCCTCTGCTCTGATTGGGTGGGGCTAGGTGCCAGCAAGTATATGCTGGTTGGGGTGAGGAGGGCCAATGAAGAAAAAGCAAGGTAAGGGTGAAAGGGTGGGCCTTATTATAAAAGGAGATTGAGGAGGGTCCCTGGGAGGTGACCTGGAGCAGAGATCAACTAGTATGAAGGACAGTCAATGGCATACGCCACGCAGCTCTCCAGGGCAAGGGCGCTCCGGGCAGAGGACGCGTGCCAAGGCTCCGAGGCGGGGGCATGCTTGGTGGAGGCGGAGAACACCAAGTTGTTCGGGGTAGCTGGAGTGTTATGGCTGAAAGGGAGGTTAATAGTGCCTGAAATGGAAGGGTTTGCATTCAAGGCCCTGGTAAGGGCTCTGGCTTTTATCCCAAGGGTGACCCAGGAAGCCCTTAGAAAATTTTGAGCAACAGCGTCACTCATCAGGGAAATACAAATCGAAACCACACTGAGATACCACCTCACGCCGGTCAAAGTGGCTAAAATGAACAAATCAAGAGACTACAGATGCTGGCGAGAGTGTGGAGAGACGGGCCCCCTCCTACACTGTTGGTGGGAATGCAAACTGGTGCAGCCGCTCTGGAAAACAGTGTGGAGGTTCCTCAAAAAATTAACAGCAGAACTCCTCTATGACCCGGCAATAGCACTGCTGGGGATCTACCCAAGGGATACAGGAGTGCTGATGCACAGGGGCACATGTACCCCAATGTTCACAGCAGCACTGTCAACAATAGCCAAATCATGGAAAGAGCCTAAATGTCCATCAAATGACAAATGGATCAAGAAGATGTGGTTTATCTACACAATGGAGTACGACATGGCAGTGAGGAAGGATGAAACCTGGCCATTCCTAGCAACGTGGATGGACCTCGAGGGTGTCATGCTAAGCGAAATAGATCAGGCAGAGAAGGACAAATACCATGTTTTCACTCATAGGTCTAACAGGAGAAACCTAACAGAGGGCCATGGGGGGAGGAAGGGGGGGAATAGTTTGGGAGAGGGAGGGAGGCAAATCATGAGAGACTCTTGAATACTGAAAACAAACTGAGGGCTGAAGGGGGAGTGGGGGAAGGAGAAGGTGGGTGGATGATGGGCATGGAGGAGGGCACTTGTGGGGAAGAGCACTGGGTGTTATACGGAAACCAACTTGACAATAAACTATAAATTAAAAAACAAAGCAAAGCACTGGGTGTTGTATGGAAAACAATTTGACAATAAAATATTATGGGGAAAAATAAATAAATAAATAAATAAAAACAAAAAAAAGGACTACTGTCCTGGTCCGGGCCAGGGTGGAGGTTGGGACTCACAGAGATTGTAGTAGAGGCGGTGGGAAGGGATTAGGTCCCAGATACAGTTTAAGTGTGAAATAATAAGGATATGGTGATCCCTTGCTTGTGGGTGTGAGAAATCAAAATACCCCCATTTTTCCCCCTGAGTAGCTAATTGAGGCACCATTTATCAAGATGGGGCACCTTTAATTTCCTGCTGTTTGCCCCGTGTGTGAGGAAAGTTACCTACTGGGTCACAGGGCCGTGGGGCTAGCCGGACACACAGCACCTGACGCTGAGTAGATGAGATTGACAGCAGGACGTGGCACACAGCGTAGGGCCGGGGGGGGGGGTCACACCTGGGGACAGGGAGCAGCCAGGGACTGTGGGAGGCAGGCTCCGCAGTACCGGGGGGCAGCAGTGACCCCCAGCTCCTGCTCGAGGGTGTGACTGGCTTATTGGAATAATCCAATGGGCAGCAGGGCCTCAGACCCGCTGCTCCGCAGGGTGCAGCTCCTCGGTCCTCTTAATAAGGTGTGTTCGGGGAGGGGACCCGGTCCACGGGAGCAGAGTGGGGAGGAGTCACAGGCCACTTGGGGCCCTCCCAGTTTCACCAATGTCAGGACACCACATGGCATTTTAGGCCGCGTACCAGAGGGGAACTCAGAAGAGTGGGGGCTGGGAAATCCATTCTGTTCGGGGCATGTTGAGCCCGAGATGTCTGTTAGACCCCAGGGGCATGTCAACGTACGAAGTTGGGGCGCTCTGTCGTTCAGAGGTAAGTGTAGGAAACATCAGAACATAAGCAATATTTAACACCTGCGAGGCCAGGTGGGCTCTCCTAGAGATAGAAGAGCGCTCCTGGGCGCCGTCTGCAGCCCAACAAGCCCTTTCTACTCCTAGATTGCGGAGGGGTTTTATTTCTTTTAAATCAGCAATTAATGTTGGTTGGATTTTTTTTTTGGATGCTTTTCCTGAATGAGATAATGGTACCTTTTCTTTCTTTTTTTTTTTAATTCTTGTTTCATTTTTTGTCTACTTGATTTTTTTTTAGGCTTACTTATTTTGGAGGGTGGGTAGAGAGAGAGAAGGAGAGAGAGAAAAAATCCCAAGCAGGCTCTGAGCTGTAAGCACAGAGCCAGATGTGGGGCTTGAACCCACCAGCCGTGAGATCGTGACTTGAGCCGAAGTTGGATGCTTATCTGACTGAGCCATGCAGGCACCTCTGTTTTCTCTTCGTTAGCCAGTTAATGTGGTTTAACATTTGAAATTCAACGGAGTTTCAAATGTGAAACCAACCTTGCATTCCTCCGATAAACCCCACTTGGTCATGATCTATCATCCGTTTTGCATACTGTTGAATTTATTTTGCTGAAATATTCCGAGCTTTTGCATCTACGTTCATAAAAATGTTGGTCAGTAGCTTTCTTTTCTCCACTGCCAGAAGAAAGATTTGTAGCGATTTCAGTAAATTTATTTCAATAAAAATGTCTTTGATTATCTACCACGGTGGTTCTCAAAGTGGGATCCTTGGACCAACAACATTGCCTTCACCTGGAAACTTACTAGAATGCAGAATGCCAGGCCCTGTCCCTGACCTGCCGATTTAGACACTCAGCGGGGGGCTCGGCCGGCCAGGGCTCAGCAAGCCCTCCAGGTGATTCTGAGCACGCTAATGTGAGAACCCCGGGTGTATCCCATATCCGTCAAGTTCAAAAATAAATGACATGGAATGGGAGGTAGTGAATGCTTTTAGGCTGCAATTAACAGAATCCCTAACTATTAAATCAGAGGTTATTTTATTTTATTTTTTTACACATCACGAAAGCTCTGGAAATAAGTCGTTCCAGATTTGGTTCAGGGGCCCAACAATCCTATCAGGGACCCACCCAGACTGTTAACACTCTGGTTTGAAGCCTCTTGGCCGTGTATTCTTCCGCTTGCTGCTTCAGGGTCACAAGACAGACGCTACAATCCCATACAGGAATATGACTAGACACTTTCTCAAGAGTCTCTCTGGGGAGAAAACCTTTTCCAGAAGCCTCCCGGTAGAGTGTTCTTTCCATCCAGCCCCATAGCTGGCAAAGGGGGACAGGATGACCATGACTGGGTTAGATTAGCATGACGGAGTCCTACCTTCCTTAGGGTTAAGGGTCTTTCTCTAATATTTGAGCAAAATTAGAGGACTATTAAGAGGGAAAGGGGGCGACTGTCTGTTAACAGGCAATGAGCAATATCTCATTGTGGTCTTTTCTCTCAAGTTCAATGTCTTCACTTCTTGCATGTGCAAACGTGCTGCTAGGGTATTATGAGTAAACGAATTCCTAACATCTGTTGATCACCCGCCACCAGGACATTCTGTTAGATACTTTGTAACTGTTAGCATCCGGCTTTATTCCAGTCTTGTGGAATGACCTGAGAGTAAATACTTGCATAATGTCTGTTATGTGCCAGACTTTGTCCGAAGGGCTCCATATATTTTTTCATATATATTAACATAGTTAAGTTAATAAATGAGTTATTAATTGATCCTCACAACAACTGCAGGCTGTAGGTACTATTATTCCATTTTACAGATGGGGAATCTGAGACATGGTGGAGGGGGGGGTTGAATACCTTGCCCAAAGTCACACAGCCAGTCTAGAATAAATCGCTGAACTATACTGTCTCTCCTGAGACTTAAACAGCTTTTGCTCCCCAAAAGCTTACAGTATTAGCAGAGTGTAGTGGTTTTTTTTTTTTTAAGATCTTTAGTTTTAGGTAATCTCTACACCCAACGTGGGACTCGAACTCACCGTCCTGACATGAAAAGCTGCGTGCCCCACCAACTGAGACGGCCAGGCGCCCCAGCAGAGTCCAGTGTATTTGGCTAACATTCAGTATACAAAACGTATGTCACTTGATTTTATTATCTGTAACTTTCCCCTCAGTCTCCATCCTGCTGGGCAGGGTGGAGGGCAGCAAAGACACTGCTTTGAACCTTTAGTCTTACCAATTAAAGAAATCTTAGTCTCTATGGGGTTAAAACAGCCACTTTGGGGGGCATCTGGGGGGCTCAGTCGGTTAAGCGTCCGACTTCGGCTCAGGTCATGATCTCACAGTTTGTGGGTTCGAGTCCTGCATCAGGCTCTGTGCTGACAGCTCAGAGCCTGGAGCCTGCTTCAGATTCTGTGTCTCCCTCTCTCTCTGACCCTCCCCTGCTCACACTGTCTCTCTCTGTCTCTCAAAAATAAATAAAACATTAAAAAAATTTTTTTAATAAAAAAAAAAACCACTTTGGAAAAAAATATTTAGTAAAGTGAACGTTCAAATCCCTATTAGGGCTGTTTTACCAATCTGTCTCCTTCCCTAAACGGCCTCTGGGCTCAAGGGGGAGATGGAGAAAGAGCCCCCACCCTAGGTGTGTCTGTGTCCTCAAGGCCCTTGCCAGGCTCCCTGGTGCAGATGGCCGTGGTGATGGCCCGGCTCAGCTCCCATGGTGTCGGGGTGTCCACGAGGGGCGACAGCGCTCAGCACCCCCAGGGGCCCCCCGTGTTCTGACGGGAGAGTGAAGCTGTTTGGGGGTCACCTCCCCGCTGGGGTGCGCCTCCGCACAGCAGGCGCCACTTAGGAGTGGGCAGCCGTCCCTGCCCCGCCGCGGTCACCCCACAGGGGCGGTCACCCCACAGGGCGGTCACCCCAGCCCTGTTTGATGCTCGCCTCAGCTCCTTCTCCACTAAAACGGTACCTGGTTACGAAGTGAGGCAGAAGTAGGCGACGCGAGCCCAGGAGGAGCGGAGGGAGGAGGGAGAGGGAACGCACGGCGGCAGGGGCGGCGCGGAGGAGCTGGGTTCCCGGGACGGGCGCCCGGCTCCCAGGAGCCGGAATCAGATTTTTCATCTCCTTTCAGGGGAAGCAATAAAGGATTTTGCCAGCAGACAGACTTGTGATATTTGCTGATTTTGGTGGAAGCTCTTTTATGAACAAAACTTTTTTTTAATTAAATACCTTACCACTACCGTGAAATATAATTTTGCAAATCAAGTGACCACCCTCAAGGGAAATAAAACCAAGTAATATTTCACGGGGTCTCAACTCCACTTTCACACTTGCAATAGCGTGAAATCAGGTACGTCCAGGGGGTGAAAATAGAATGCGATACATACTTCTAGAAAAAAAAAACAGTCTTTAAATTGTTTTGTCTGTCAGTGATCAGTCCAAGCTCAAAGCCGTGCAAATACAGAATATATGTGCGGAACTTGAGTGAATTTCATGTTCTTCGTTGTCTGAGCATCAAATTTGGATCGTGAGAACATCATGGAAAACAGCTGTGAAGTATCTTTATTCCTCACCCACCTACCTCCTGAGCATTTTACCTGTTTTCTCATTTACTACATCTAGATAAACCTATCCGTCCATATCTGTGGCAATTAAAAGTTTGCTCATAGGAGATTAACATAAAAGCTTCCAAATGTTTTTAATTAAAAAATTAAATCAGGGAGGTACAATGAGAATCTTTCTCCTGAAAACACAGACATCGGCCTAAATATTTTGTTAATCTACAAGGATATCATAAATTTTGAACATACATTTTTGGTTTGGGTATTAAAATTTTTTTTTAATGTTTATTTAATTTTGAGAGAGTGCCAGCAAGGGTGAGGCAGAGAAAGAGAGGAAGACACAGAACCCGAAGCCGGCTCCAGGCTCTGAGCTGTCAGCACAGAGCCCGATGCGGGGCTCGAACCTGCGAACTGTGAGATCACGACCTGAGCCGAAGTTGGACGCTTAAACGACTGAGCCCCCCAGGTGCCCCAGGGTTGTGTTTTTTTTTTTTTTTTTTAAACCCTTCCATAAATGTGGATTTCTTCAGGCAGTTTGAGGTTCTGGGCTAGACTTGAAAGGAGAAGGGCCTTCCCACCTGCCAGCTTTGGCCCCTCTTACACTGGGTAAATCAACGTCTTCGTGGGAAAGTAATGTTGTTTAACAGGGTGAAGAGCCGCTCTGTCCTTCATCTCACCAAAGGGTAGTATTGGGGGGGGGCGCACAACAGGCGTCCACACAGACGTGCGTGGAGCCTCCGATGGCCCGGAGGAGGTGGGGAGCCCAGGGCCGGGGGCAGCGGGCCGGCACCTGTACCCGGAGGGCGTCTGTACTTCTCTGTTAGGTCTTCAGGCTTTGTTTTGTTTTTTCCTCCCCTGGCGCAAAGCCAAGGGGGTAAAAAAAAGCATTATTAACTCAACCCTATATTTACACAGAAAGCTATATTGCTTCAGGGAGAAGACGCATCATTTCCAAGACCTAAGGACAACTTTGAGTAGAATTTCCAAAGTTCTGTGAATTATTATACATTGCAGCGAGTTAAAAGTGTGTGTTTTTGTGTTGGGCATATAGCCAGTGACTTTTTTTTTTTTCATTTAAAATGCCTCTGTATTCTTGAAGGCTGAGCAAGTTCACACAGTGTGAAGTTTCTCACAAAATGTTTTCGAGACGCCCTCAGAGTTGATTCCCTTGTTCCGTGTCCTTGTGAAGTATTTGGGCATAAAGTGATGTTAATGCCAGACTTCCCTGATCACGCGCCAGGCCCCAGAAGGGCTCACGAAAGAGCGCTCTTATTGACTTTATAAATTAAGAACCTGGTATTTTTCAGCTCACTTGGCCTCTCGCCTTCTGCTACAATTATTTCCTTCTGGAACAATTAGTCCATGTTTTATGGATATTTGCGTTGAACTGGGTGACTCACGGATATTTCCAAAAGAATTTTTAAGTTAGAATTCCACTTAAATGTAATCAACTTCTGTCACCATTGTTGTCTACATTAATTCAGATGAAGTGATGAAGTTAAACATTACCCGGAACGGAGAAGGTGGTCTCGGAATTTAACTCAAAGGCTAGGAGTAGGAAAAGTGTGTTCTTTACCATGTTGGAGGAGAAAATATCATGAACATGTCCTATTATTTTTACCTTTCTCTCCTTAGAAATTCACACCAGGACACAAGTCTCCCTGGGAAGGTCCCCTCCGCCTGGGGCCCCGCGTCACCTTGCTCGGACCCCACTCACCGCTTGGCCATGCGGCCAATACGGTTTGCCCAGGTCAGCCCCCTCCACGCCGCCCTGCCTTTCCACCGAGTTTCTCCAAAGGCAGCCCGGGGATCTGCCTGTGATCAAGGCCGTGCTTTTTGGGACCCTTCCCCTTCCTGCCCCCCTCCCCACCACGGCCTGAGGCTCGGAGCAGGTGGCATGGCCCCAGAGCCTGCATTTTATCTCCTGGCACCCCTCCCCCACCCCCTCTGCCCCTTAGACGGTTGCATCCTCCCCTACCCGCCTCCTGGTCTGGAAGGGCCCCTCAGGTCTTTCCACAGAGTGGGGGGAGGTCTCTCCATTCCTCAGCACCCACAGCCCATCCTAGGTTTGAAACCTGCTTCTGCACATGTCCTGTTGTCCTCGCCGGGCCTCCGGGACTGGGGGCCATTTCTCATGCTCCGAATAGAACCGACATTCCACAGAGGTTCACTGATGGAAGTGGTGATGGCGGAAAGGGAAAAGATTGCGAAAACCTTCCTCCTTTCTTATCAGCTCTGTGCCGCAAGGGTCACTGCCTGGCGACTGCACCTGGTTGTCTGCCTTGCAAATGTTGGTTCAGAATCAAATGGAAGGGTTTTTATTTTTTATTTTTTTAGAAGTTCAGTTATTTATTTTTGAGAGAGAGAGCATAGGAGGGGCAGAGAGAGAGGGAGAGAATGCCAAGCAGAGCCTGACACGGGGCTCAAACCCATGAACCCTGAGATCATAACCTGAGCCGTAATCAGGACTCCAATGCTTAACTGACTGAGTCACCCAGATGCCTCTGAAGCATTTAAAAAACATTTTTTAAATGTGTTTTATTTATTTTTAAGACACAGAGAGAGACAGTGTGAGCAAGGGAGGGTCAAACAGAGAGGGAGATACAGAATCTGAGGCAGGCTCCAGGCTCTGAGCTGTCAGCACAGAGCCTGATGCGGGGCTCGAACCCACAAACTGTGAGATTGTGACCCAAGCCGAAGCCGGATGCTTAACCAACTGAGCCACCCAGGCGCCCCCCCCCCGAAGCATTTTTAAAACAGAAAGGGGAAAAATGGACATCTCTTTTGCTTGAGGTGCGCCTGTGTCAATACCACAGAGAGTGCCTCTCTCTGGAGGGCTTAGAGTACGCCAGGCCGTGGTCTCAGCAATTGACACGGACCGCCTCTTCTCATCCCCTGGCCGATCCCACGATGCGGTACTGTGTCATTTGACAAAGACATTGCGAAGTTTTTTTTTTAATGTTTATTCATTTTTGAGAGAGAGAGAGAGAGAGAGAGAGAGACCAAGCATGAGGGGGGAGGGGCAGAGAGAGAGGGAGACACAGAATCCAAAGCAGGCTCCAGGCCCTGCACTATCAGCACAGAGCCCAATGAGAGGCTCAAACTCGCGAACTGTGAGATCATGACCTGAGCCGAAGTCAGACGTTTAGCCGGCGGAGCCACCCGGGCGCCCCAAAGTCATTGAGAAGTTCTGATGTCAGGCACTCTAGCCCCAGAATCTGTGGGCTTCCCCAACTTCCGGGCCTGCCTCTCCACGCTCCAAGCCCTGGTGATGTCAGTGTGGAATCAAAGGAGCCCAAGCGCTACTACCAAGACGAAAACATCGGTTGATGGCTGGTGTTTCCGCCCCGCCCCCTCCTCCAAACCTCCGCCCCAAACCTGTTTGGCCTTCATGCTCCCTGGCTCAGTGACAGCGCCATTCACCTCACCACCTAAGCTATAAATCGCCGACCCCTCCCAGTCGGTCACCCAACATCTCTGTCACTCAGCCCTGGCAGTTCCTCCACCAAGGACCTCTCTGGCCGGTCTCCAATCCTCTGACAAGAGTCACTGCCCGGCCCAGGCCCTCGTCGTCACCCTCCTCCTGGAGTGTGCAAAACCACTCTCCTGTCCAAGCATCTGTCCTGTCCCTGCCAGTTATTTCCGCCAAAACAGAGCTAATGACACTCTGAGACTCAGCACCCTTCGATGGCTTTTTGTGCCAACAGCCCGGTAGCTTGGTCTGGGAGGTGAGAGTGTGGCCTCCTCCACTGCAGGCAAGGGGTCACTGAACAGCATGGCATCGTGCACCTCAGGGCCTTTGCCCGTGCTGTGTCCCTCCCGGGTCTCAGGAGAGCTCTTCTGCTTCCTTTAGGATGCTGCTCAATGCCACACCCTCCCCCGTCCCCACCTCAGCTCTCCCAGGCCGAGTCCATCCGAGGCCCACTCCTCCATTAGGGTATTTACACCATCTGTCCTAATGTGCCCGGGTCTCCAGATGGAGCGACCTGAGCACCCGACCACGAGTTAGTCATGTAAGCACCCGCGGGCTGGGGAGATTTTGAGGGTAAGAAACTATAGATCTTATGTGACAAATAAGAGTTCACAAAAATTGAAATCTGCAAGCGACGTGCCAAAGGAGCCGTGTTAGGAGGAACCTCCACTCGCCTCCCGCCGGGAACTTGGTAGGACCGCTGGTCTCGGCCATTTTCAATACGAGGCCCGTACGTTTGCTTTGCTTTATTAAGGATCAGGTGCCTTTTAAAAAGCACTTTTTGGCTTCGCTCGCTCCCCGTATGTGTTAAAAGCCAGCCCTCTGATTTCCCATCTCAGAGTCAGTGTCCCCATCCGCTGATCCCCACAATGCCCCCCCCCCCCCCGAGTAGAGTCCCTTGGGAGTTTTGTGATGCCCCGAGGACCTTTTACCGAGAGGATGGAGGAAAGAATGCCGGAGAGGTCAGGCCCCGCTGCCTCCCGGCCCCAGAGGGACGTGACCCACACGCTGCTCACAGTGGTTTGCACACAGCCACCCAGGCCCCTCACAAAAAGCCACCTGGCAACTCCAAATCCCTTTCCCAGGTCGTTTCTCTTTCTTGATGCCTGTTGCGACATTTTCCTGATTTTCCTCCTTTTCCCTTCTTCAACCCCGAGTTCTGCCTTTATGCTAATTATCACCAACCCGAGTACCTCGATGTTCCAGATATTGGGATTGGCGGTGTCAGGGTGTTTAAGAAAGATATTCAAAAGTCAGTCACGAAATACTCGAATTCCAAGTCAAAGAAACTCAGCAGGGGAAGAATTACTGGAAAAATCTGAGCTGATGAAACGTCAGCTTTGGACAAGGAACTTAATTCCTTCTTTCCTTCCGATCAAGGGAAGACGATCTCTCTCTTGCGTTAGAATGTGGTGCGAGGCTACAATTTTAAATGGACAGTTTATAATGAAGACGTCTTACCACTCATGACCTTTTCTTCAGAGAGTAAAGTATGCAAATGTGAGCAGGCAAGCCGGGCCCTGGCCTTCCACTCCCGAGCCTGGAGCGTTTTTTGGAGAAGGCCGCAAAGCATGATGGGTGCCCCCCCCCACCCCACCCAGCGTTAGTCACGGGCAAGGGAGGTTTCCTGAAGGGTAAGGCCAGGGCTTCTAAGCCGAGGGCTTTCTGGCAGCTGTGTTGCAATGCTGAGCCTTCACTGGAATGATCGATCTCCGTGAAGCCATTGGAAAAGAATGTGAGATGTCTGGGTTTCAGATGCCAGCCAGAGGGTGACACCCAACTTGACATAGTTCTTCTGCCTCCATTCAGAACCGGGGAGAGAGTCTGGATCAAGGCCCAGGTAGTTAACAAGACTCGCCTGAGACTGCAGTCACCTGGCACAACAGGCAGGCGTGGAAGGGAAGGGGCGCAGCCGGCTCGCACAAGCACTGTCAGGACAATGCCACTGAGGGTCTCTGAAAACAGAGCATCTGACACTGGAAAACGGAGAGAGAGTTCCGTGAGCCACCATGTTGTCTAAAGTTTGAGAATCAATTTAGGGAATAATCAAAGCCCATCCTCGAAGCCAGAGGCTGTCACCAGAAGCCCCAGCCATGGCTCTGCCGCCTTTACAGTGTCCAGGCTGCTTTACAGCGGGGCCCCAGGCTGCAGCCAGACCGTCCGGTAGAAATACTCTCACACTGGCACCACCTGGAAGGGAAAGTGCGGGGTTTGGAAACAAGGGT
The DNA here is from genome assembly GCA_004023785.1 of Mungos mungo. NCBI lineage: Eukaryota > Metazoa > Chordata > Mammalia > Carnivora > Herpestidae > Mungos > Mungos mungo. The sequence goes on along the minus strand of PISW01005867.1, from coordinate 70,335 downwards.
GGGGGTTCGAGCCCCGAATTTCCTGACTAGGAGACTCGGAAAACATCATTTGATCTCTCTGGACGTTGCTTCTTCATCTCCAAGGTGGGCATAACCTTTTCTACCTCAAAGGCTTATCTTAAGAGTGAAAGGAGCTCAGGTCTGTGATCTCCGATCAATGAGTGCTCCCCAAAGAAGGCTAACGTCATCACCGTCCTGAATAACATTATCGATACTATCTAGTATGCTTATTGTTATGCTAGATGATGAGGTTTTTATTTTTTTTAATTTTTTTAATGTTTTATTTATTTTTGATACAGAGAGACACAGAGCATGAGAGGGGGAGGGGCAGAGAGAGAAGGAGACACAGAACCGGAAGTGGGCTCCAGGCTCTGAGCTAGCTGGCAGCACAGAGCCTGATGCGGGGCTCGAACCCACGAACGTGAGATCTGACCTGAGCCGAAGCCGGACGCTTAACCGACTGAGCCACCCAGGCGCCCCGATGAGGTTTTTAAAATATGTGAGATATCGTTTTGTCCATTAAGCAGCTTAGATACTACCGTGAGGGAAAATGGAAAGTTGGAACGTTTAATACTTATTGAATTCCAATAGGTCCAGCACTGTTTGAGACACTTTTCACAGAACAAAACAAATAAATCCCTTGGTGATAGGAATTAGGACCTCCTATTCCCCAGCTGTGGAAACTGAGGCTCAGGGTTACATAAGTTTCCAAAGTCACAGAGCTGGGAGGCAGGGGTGGGGATCCCATACCCTTCCTTCCAAGACTTTCATCTCACAGTGGACACACAATGGCTCGGGTACACTGGGCGGGACTAACACCTGGAAGCCAGGCATGAAGGCCCTTCTGTTCCAACTACTAGAGATGTCTCTTCAATGCAGGCTGTTTCATCAGAGCGAGGTCCCTGCGTGTGACGAGCCCTGCAAACGGCTCCTCAGGTGACGGTGAGGTGTGGCACAGCCCACAAACACCTGGAGGAACTAGACGAGGTTCCTGACCATCTAATCTCTAAAGAAGACGGAGGCCTGCTGTGGAGTGTTTTTGCACGGGGCATTGTGTGAGATTCTTTACCTACGTGATGTTATTTAACTCCACAGAACTTGATATTGTTTTCCTCATTTTACAGATAAAACACTGAGGACTGGCAGGGAGATAGACTCCTGAAGGTAAAACTACGAAGCAGATCTGAGATTCGAACCCAGATCTGATTGACTTGTAGCCAATCTCTCGACCTCGTGGACAGCTGAATTAACTGAAAGGCAGAGTAGCTTGTGATGAGCAGTGGGGGAAGCGGCTCCAGTAGGATGGGAAGGATGCTTGAAGGACATGGCATTGGAGGTGGCCTTGAAAACAGAGGTGGGATGGGGGCAGTGAGGTAGAGAGGGACTAGTGGGGGCAACCAAGGACCTGAAATGGCAGGGCAAATTCAGGGAACAGAGTGATGGGGTCCAGGGCAGGGGGCTTTTAACTGGGATAAAATGTAGAATGTGTGCCAGGGCCAGATGGATTAGGAATTGAAATGCCAGGCTACGAAGTTTGGACTTCCGTTCTGTAAACTGTCAGTAGCCAAGATCAGAACTTCTAGCAACCACTCGTCCAGTCAGGAAACCCCGGAGCTGGAAGGGACCGGATGGCCAGCCCCACCTCCTCCTTGTTCTGAGGCCCAGAAAGCAGCAACTCCACTGAGCTCAGTAGAACCTGGGCTAGAACTTCTCACCCTCCTCACTCTGCCTTCTCACCTCCACATCCCCTACTTGGAAGCCCATGACTTGAGAAGGTGCCTCAAAGATCCCTCCTCTCTTAAAACAAAACAAAACCCACAGCCCCATCGGGTAGCTAAAAAGAATGATTGCAAACAAATAAAAAGATGCTAAACCTCACTTGTATGTTTACAAAATACAAATCAAAACAATGAGATGTTATTTTTCATCTAACAGAACGGCAAAGCTACTTTTGGTAATGCCTGTCATCGTTGGTGAGAATGCGGCTCTTCTGGCTGTCCCGATGACCCATTGGTCGGAGTCTAACTGGGGCAACCTTTTGGAAAACAACTTGGGAAGGTCCGTAAAGATCGCAACTGTGCATATGCCTCTTTCATAGAAGCCCCATTCTAGGGATTCAGCCTAAGCTAAATGGGGTGGGGGAGGGCAGACACAAACAGAAAACTGCGTATTACAGACAGAAGGTGGTAAATGTGGTTCAAGGTGATACAGAAGGGACTGAGGGCATGCACAGAACACTTAGCCCAGCCTCGGACGTCAGGGAAGCAACCGCCCCCCACTCCCCACCGCAGCAATGTGAAGTCTGGCCGAGTCTGGAAGGATGAGTGAAGTTGACCAAGTAGGAAGCGGAGGGGCAGGGAATTTGGGGGAGGGCGTGGTTCTTAGTATTGAGGACCCTCCCGGGGGGCGAGGGCAGGTCGAGCTAGTCATCACTCCCTGCTAAGGAGTTTGCACAAGCAACGTGATCTCAGATATCAAATAAGGTTCACCCTGGCCACCTCTGGACCTACAGCGGAGGAAGAAAATTCGAGGCAGAGACAATTCCCACTTTGCTTTGCTTCAAGCAGTGCAACTCTGATGATTTCCACCCATACTGTTATTTCCTTAATATTTTTCTTAAAATGGCTCATTTAGGGGCACCTGGGTGGCTCAGTCCGTTAAGCATCCAACTTCGGCTCAGGTCATGATCTCACGGTTTGTGGATTCGAGCCCCACGTCAGGTTCTGTGCTGACAGCTCGGAGCCTGGAGCCTGCTTCAGATTCTGTGTGTCTCCTTCTCTCTCTGCCCCTCCCCCACTCATGCTCTGTCTCTCTTGTCAAAAATAAACTATACAAAAAACTTTTTTAATAAATTAAATAAAATGGCTCATTTTAAAAAATACAGTTTATTTAAACAGGAGGCTTGTGAGGAAGAAGAAAGGACAGGCCCTGTGCTCCAGTGTTGACCCAGGGCTAGGGGATAGAAACAGAAAATGGCAAAAGGGGCCAGTGGGGAGTGTCTGTGGGTGCTGATTTAGGGCCCACGGGGTCTGGAGAAGAGGGAGAAGGAAAGTGGTGGAAACAGACGCAGGACAGCTCGTGCTGAATAAAGACCCCAGTGGCCTCCATGTTTCTAAGTCCCCATCACTTCCCACAGTTGGCCACGCCTCCTCCTGCCTCACTTTCTGCACCGAGCCCCCCTGCGAGCGTTTCCCTCCCACCTCAGTGATCTCCCCTCTTCGACCCCCTCTGCTGGATCCTCTTCTTCCCAGCCTTTCTGTGTTGGGGGCCCTGGGGTCCCCTGCCGGTCCTGTTCTGTCCTGGCCCACTGCAGTGGAGATTTTCAAGCCCATCTCGGGGTCGATGACTCCCAGATGTCCACTCGGCTCCTTCTTCCCCGGACCCCACACTCACATCCAACCTGCTCATACATCTATCTGGATCTCTAATAAAAATCTTGAATTTGTGTCTGAAATGGGACTCCTGACCTCCCCCAGCATTATGCCTGCAATCTTACCCATCCCCGTGATGGATCCTTTCCAGCTCCTACTTGAAAACCTTGTAGTTGTCTTCGACTCTCTTTTTCTCATACTCTACATCCGATTTTCAGGAAACCCTGAAATTCTGCTCCTTCTACCTTTAGAATAGATCCAAGCACTTTCTCACTACTCCACTCCACCACCCAGATTAAAGACATGAGTGAGATCAGGTCACTGCTCTGCTCCAAAGCCTCTTAGTAAAAACCAAAGTCCACACAAAGCCAAACCTCTCCCCTGTCCTCCTGTTTTGTCCCCGACTCTGGTCGTACTGGTCCCGATGTTCACTGTCCGCACCTTTTGCAAAGGTGTGCCTCTGCCTGTACCGCTCCTCCCCCACTTCCTTGAAGGCCTTTCCTCCTCGGGCCTTCCAACCCCAGCTCCACCCCAGGCCCTCCAGCTGCCTGCTTTTTCTCCCGCAGAACTTGCCAGTCTCATGAGAAGGGTTTCAGCACACCTTACTCTTACTGTTTATTGTGTTACCCCCTAGGGTGCCGAAGGCAGGCAGGGAAATCTGCTCTTTCCAGCATCTAGAACAATTGCCTGGCATACAGGAGTGCCTCCTATACGAGCGGACCCTGGAGAAGAAGGGAGCTTCAGGGGAGCACAATCGGGGCTGGGATAGGGCTGGAAATGCTGGAAGGATCAGCAGTGGGTTAGGGATGGAGCCCCAGGAAGGAGCTCTGGGGGGAAGGGGATGAAGGGTGAAGGAGTTGAAGCCCAGATAGGGATTCTGAGAGGGCTAAGGGGTGCGCAGGGACTGGAGGAGAGAGGGACCAGCAGTGAGGTGGGGGCGGGGGGGGGCAGGCACTTGGGATCAGGCAGCTCGGACTGCGCTGATGCCACCACTCGGCAGGTCCTCACCCAGGCCTCAGGAGGGGAAACAACGATTGGGAGACTGGCAGTTGCCCAGTGACTGTCACATAGAAGAGGGACAGTAGAAGAGGGATGCTCAAGATGGATGCGCAAGAGGTTTGAAAGCCGGACGGCCGGGGTGGGCACGGCGAGGACGGAGACATCGAACCTTTCTCAGGCCCAAGCGAGAGAGGCCTCATAAAAATCAGTGGACGCGGACTGAGAGGCGGCACGAGGGCGGGGCGCTCCCTAGACCCAGAGCGGGAACGGCCCCGCGGCTGCCGAGCGGCGGACCGCCGGCGGGGGGGCTCCATCACTGGAGCCGCGGAGGGCTTCGGTGGGCTAGCGGGGAAGGAAAGACCCCAAGGCCGGAGGAGCGTTGCCAAGCCTCGGCCAGGCCCTCAGGCAAGCCGCCGAGGGCTGCGACCTGGGCGCCGGGCGGCGGGTGCGCGGGGGGCGGCGGGTGCGAGCCCGGGGCCGCGCGGCCACGCCAGTCCCCTGCCCAAGGCGGGCCGCGAGCGCTGGGCGCGCCGCACCTACGCGGCCACGCGGAGCCGTGGCCCCCGCCCCGGCGGCCCGCGCGCTGGCCAATCAGGCGGCGCCCCCGGCCGTCCGGCCCCGAGGCCCCGCCCCGTGCGGGCGCGCCGCCAGCCAATGGGCGGTCGAGCCCCGGCGCCCAGAGCGCGCAACCCGCGCGGAGCCGGCTCAGAGCGAGAAAAGCGAACCCAACCCGTCGGGGCCGCCGCTCCGGACCCGCCGCCGCCGCCGCCGCCGCCGCCTCCTCCCCCCGGATCGGGTGTACTGTCCCAACCCGAAAGTCCAGTTCTGCGGCCCGGCAGCGGCGAGCAAGTGCGATGACACAGGAGTACGATAAGTAAGTGAGGTGCCGGCGCGCGGGTCCGGCCGTGCCGCTTCAGGCCGCCGCTGCTCGCCCGGCCGGCCGCACCTGCCGCTGGGCCCGGCGCGGGGACGCGAGGCCGGCGGGGCAGGCGGACGGACCGGGGTGCGAGGCCGGGCGCGGGGCAAGGGTGCGAAGCCGGGCGGGGGGCGCGACTCCCCCTCCGCTCTCATCTCCGACGCGGCCTCTGCCCTCAGCACCCCCCATCCCCCCGCCGCGCCTTTGTTCCACCGAAGCCCCCGGGGAGACCCTTGTCTTGGGGGCGCGATTCAGAGAGGAGACCCCCTTCCGCAGCCCCCCTCCGCCTCGGCGGCACCACCCGGCGGGCGCGCCCCCATCTCGGCTCGGCCGGTGGCTCCGGGTGCGAGGAGGGAGATTCGGGGCGCGGCGCCTCGCGGGCTGTGGCCACGGCGCTGGACGCCCCCCACCCCCAGCCAGGGTCGCGTTTGCCCAGTGGAGCCAGCGGAGCTCTTTGGGACTCGCTCCCCCGCTGAAAGATAGATGTCTCGGCTCAGCGATCCCCTGTCGCCCAGCCCAGCCGTGTCCTGGAGTCCGCCGGCTAGAACTTCCGAAAGGAGGGATTTAGGGAAAAGTTGAAGTGCTTTGGTGTCCTGGCGTTTTTCCCCCCATTGGCTGGCGGTGTGAGTGAGAAAATTGTTGTAGGAGTTATTTTGCCACTTGCATCACTGATGGTAATTACAGATTACTGTAATTAAAAATTCTCAGAAAAGAAATCAGGCGGAGGAAATCTTCGAAATCAGGGTGATACACAGAAACTACTGTACTAATGTGCCTTTTAGAGTTTGTAATGAAAGAAATTATTTTTGGCCGATATAAGGTGGTGTAATGTAAAGACGTTAACACTAAGGGACACTGGGCGAGGGATGTTTCTGTATTATCTTTGCAACTTTTCTGTAAATATAACGTTCGACATTAAAAAAATTATTAAGGAAAAAAATCGCACCAAACGAATGGGTGTATTTCATATCCGTGAATCCAGATCAGGCATCTTCTTTCCAGCGTTTCCTTCAATGTGCTCTTTTTCTGGTGGAGAGGGTTGGATATCGTGTGTGGGACGTCTTGAATGGGTTAACTTGGTGCCCATTAAATGATCGCTGGGAAAAGATTTCAGAAGTCTTGGAGAGATCCCTGAGGAAGGGTTGGAGGCCGTCATGGGTCTTTAGGGACCAGCCCCTGCCACCGCCCGACCGACCTAGGAGGGAGACCAGGACTGGTTACAGTTTATTTCTCGACTTAGGGTTTAGATAAGGCAGATTTCCAAAGCTAAAATTTTGGCCTCCGGCGCACCTTGGAAACGTAAGGCACCTTCAGGGTGATCACAGACAGAACCATTTGCAAAAAAATATTTTCTGTTGTCTGTACACATTTGGGGGGGCGGGGGCGGGCAGAAGAAGGGAAGCTGAAAAACTAGCATTACGGGAATTGAACGAGCCGAGTGCTGTCATAATCTTCTGGAAGTAGCTATTACACTATTAATAATAGCTTCGCAGGGCCCCAGTAAATCAGCTCAGGGTAGCCCCGATTCAGGAGCGGTGACACTGGGCTCTGGAGCGGGTAGGGAATGCCCTTTGGTGTGTTCTTTATGTATTTATTTACTGTGAGTGTGGGATTTCTATACACGCCTTCATTCCTAAGCAGACTGCCTCATCGAGTTTGTTTTGTGTTAAAATAGTACCCCGCCTCAAGACTTCTTTTCCTAGGAAATGTGAGCTCCTTGGATTTTATGCCTAGCCATGAGTTTAAACCGTTGACTTTGACATAAGACTTAATTGTGAGGAAACGTGAAGTTGTTGGTCCGGGTCCCCACCCCTTTTCAAAGATGGGCTCCTTTTTAAAAATCCGTATCTGCTTTTAAGGGGCCTGGGTGAGTGCCAAACCCTAAGCTTTGCTGATTACTTGAAAAGATAATCAATCTTTCTACATTCACTTTTAGAGAAGGTAGGTCACCTTTAGGCCATTTACAGATTTCATTTGTGTGTTGCAATGAGAGCTGATCCTTAAATTTGCTGTTAGAATAGTGATAATCCAGAGTCGTTTTGAACATTAACAGGGTTTCTCCCCCCCCCCCGCCTTTAAACTTCATTTTGCTGGAGTGAGTGTTCCATTTTCTCTCTTTATTGACTTATTAAATAGCACCAACTGAACAGTTGTTGAGACTGTTTACATTTCAAGGTTTGGGAATCAGGAATGTTTGTTTTAATCTTTAAAATGAAATCTTCTGTAAGACTTACGAAGATCTCCTTTGATTTTTCTGGATTTGTCCCACCAAATTACAGTGTTAAAAGGAAACCGTTCTTGCCTGGTGTGAAAACCCACCAATTTTTTTTTAAAGCTCTTTTTGTTCAGTGGTTTTATTTATTGTTGTAGATTCTTAAGTGTTTATCTCCAAGATAAACAGTTAACTCCCATGCCAGAAAATTATGCCTCTTTATTGATTTACAGTCCCCTTTGGCCACATTCCATGCTCAATCTGCTGGTAATCAGTAGAATATTCTGACTGTCTCATATACCCCGGAGGATTAAACCAAGTCTCCCTTTTTCTTTCCGCCCCCTCCCCCCTCCCTCATTCGTGGGTAGGAAAGTTTTTAAGGCACCGGCATGGACAGGAGGAGGAGGGAAGTGAATGCAGCAGCACGATGATCACACCACGCACATCCTCTCCCTGCGAGGGCACAGCCCTGGCTGGAGAGGTCTGAAGAGAATGAATGTTCTGTTTTGCCTTATGCTGCCCTTGTGTTCGTTTACTTAAGCGCTTGACTAGCCCGGCATTTTCTTAGAGTATTTTTTTGGTTTGGTTTTGCCAAATACTATACCTTGCGTTACATGTACAGGTAAACGGTAGGTCCCCTGGCTGCCTAGATGCCTCACATCTTGCTGGGTGACCCGTTGGCGTGCGTTTAAATGGATCATCTCCTGGTCTTGTCTTCATTTTCTTTGCTGGGGGCGGGGGGGGGGGTTCATTGATGAAACCAGAAAAACAAAGCTATTTTACTGGAATATCAAGGAATTGGTTGTTTGGCTCTTAAAAAGTGAGTGCCTTGCAGTAAAAGCGTGATATACATACATCTGTTTTTAATTTCTCCGAAGCAAACGGCCGGTGTTGGTTCTGCAGAACGAAGCCCTTTACCCCCAGCGGCGCCCCTACACCAGCGAGGATGAAGCCTGGAAATCGTTCCTGGAAAACCCGCTCACCGCAGCCACCAAAGCGATGATGAGCATCAACGGGGACGAGGACAGTGCGGCCGCGCTGGGCCTGCTGTACGACTACTACAAGGTGCGGGGGCTCCTCTTCCGCACGCCCGGCGGCGGCGGCCGGGCGGCGCTCCGTTCAGCCCGGGGTGAAACAGTAATTTGCTGGCGGAGTGTAGTGCAAGGTGCTTCTCTGGTGACGGCCAAGTTTAATGAGTACTTTGACTGGCTGTGGTTCAAAGCTGAAAATGTACCATCGTAGAATCAAAGGGTTGTTTTTAAAGTATGTGCAGTAGCCGGCTGTTCTAGCTCTGTCTGAGAGAGGAAGGCACCGTGGGAGAAAATGGGAAGATGTGTCTGATCGAGATTGGACATTTTACCAAAGGTACTTTTAGCGGCCTCAAGAAGAGACAGCTGTTCATGTCCCTGTGCCCCCACCTTTCTTCTTTATAATTTTTTTTTAACATTTTATTTATTTTTGTGAGACACAGAGACAGAGACAGAGCATGGTGGGGGAGGGGGGGTTGGAGAGAGAGAAGGAGACACAGAATCTGAAGCAGGCTCCAGGTTCTGAGCTGTCGGCCCAGAGCCCAATGCAGGGCTCCAACCCAGAACTGTGAGATCATGACCTGAGCCGAAGTCGGACACTTAACCGACTGAGCCCCCCAGGCGCCCGCCCCCGCCTTTCTTCTGATGTAGTCAGAGTGATTTCCTTCTCTGTACATGATGTTAACTGAGCTTTTGATTTGATTATAGGATTCATGAAGGGGGAAGAAAGCTGTTTTCTAGTCTTGGACTTTCTTGTTCTAAGATCAGGATATATTCTGTTGCCTTTTTCTATAGGTTAATCCTAATTAAATACCATTTATTCTCTGCCTGGAGATTTCTGTGGTGTTCCTGTCTGGAGATTTGTGTCCTCCTCATTGTCCCAGTAATACTGGCCTCCACTGACTGATGGCCTGTGTCCTGCTGGACACGTTACCAGCATGTACGTTCTTTCCAATCCCTCCAGGAAGCCTGCAAAATATGTGGGATTATCCCTGGTTTGCAGATGGGAAAAAATTGAGTCATCAGGTCACACAGCCAGGATGGGTGGCAGCCAGGATCTCAGGCCCGGGCTGGGTTGTGCCAAAGTCACCCCCTTCGGTGTGCCGCGCCGTCTCCTCTGGGCCGCGCTTTGCTTCCTGTATTTACTTTGGCATCTTCTCTCTGCCCAATGATAGTATGTGGAGACGGCTCTATTTTACAGGGGGTTTTTTGCCATATTTTTTGTTTTTAAAACTTCCAAACCCATAGAAAACTTATATTTAATTGGACAATTAACCCCCAAATACTTCCACCTAGATTCACCAGTTGCTTGCCCTCTGCTCCCTTCTGGCACTGTATTCTTTCCCGAGGACAAGAAACGCAGAGGGCACAGAAAGCAGAGTTTGGTTATGGTTACCAAACAGGGTGGGACCTAAACAGGAGATGTAATGATTTTCCAGTGTGAGGCTGTGTATGTGGCGTGTTGTGTTCGCGAGGCTGAGTACGTTTTGTTTTGTGTTTCCTTGGAATGTGAAGGGGGACTTGTAACTCGCGGTGCCGGAAGGAGTCTCTGCCGGGAGGCGTCGCCGCGGTGTTCCTTAAAGCAGAGCTTATGCCTGTCCTCCTTACGGACTCAGTCAGTGTAAAAATCAGACGTTCCGAAGTATTCATTAAGAAGTTGGAGGTTACTTTTTTGTTTACATTTTTTAAAATTTATTTTGAGAGAGAGAGAGTGCACACGCGAGTGGGGGAGGTGCAGAGAGAGAGGGAGAGAGCATCCCAAGCAGGCTCGGCCCTGTCAGCCCAGAGCCCCACGCGGGACTTGATCTCACGACCCGTGAGATCGTGACCTGAGCTGAGATCAAGAGTCAGATGCTTAGCCCACTGAGCCACCCAGGCGCCCCAAGAGGCTACATATTTTTAACTGAAATTTTGAAAACCGACAAGTTTAGTGCCAGCAAGACTGATGTAATGATGCTGATTGCAGCGCTTGCGTGTGTGTATGTTTTCAAGGTAGGGCCCTACAAGCATTTTACATCCGAGGGGGAGATAGATCATCGCATCTGCCCGTTAAGGGTGACGATCTTCACCCTCAACAGGTCAGACTCCTTACGATAGCCGTAGGGTGATTTTCTTTTTTAAATGACCTGATCGGTTTGAGTTCTCTGGATATAACCATCTGTCATTTTTACATAATAACTTCAGTGAAGCTTTAAAGCCCGTGGGTAATATGTGAAACAATAATTTAATTTGTGTTTAAAGGTAGTGCTATCCCTGCGTCCGCACCGGGAGGCACTTGCAAACATTTAGCGGGCTGTTCGTGCAGGTTTAGAATGAGATCTGCGCGCGCCTGGAACATTAGCCTGCTCTTCACCTCCTTCGTAAGGAGGAGCAGAGTCAAAAAGGCAGAGAACACACCGAGTTCCATTCGTCCTTCGGGGACCAGTGCGAATCCCAGGGTATCTAAAGAAATTTATCGTCTGAAGCCAGCGTTTGGGTGTTGGAGATGGACTGTTAGCCTGGTTGATCCTTCTGATTGTGCATCTGATCTGAAGGGAAGGGTGGTGGGAAGGAGCAGCGACAACAGCCGGGAGAGTCCGGTGGTGTTTCCAGTAGCTTCTTTATTCCGTTAACGTGGATAAATGCGTAAAACCAGGCCAGAGGTGTTTATTTAAGAGATGGACCCAAACTCAGTGACAGGGTACATTTGTGACGCCCTGAGTTCATTTGGCAACTAAGGAATCGTCGGTTTTTACCTGTCAACCTGGTGACCAGAATGTAAGCTCTCGAGGGCAGACCCTGCCTTCATCATGTGTCCCGACAGCCTGTGAGGCTTGAACTGAACTGCACAGTTAAAGGCTGTGTCTGTGCCCCACTAAGTGAGAACTCACTTGTCACCTTGTATGTTAATACCCGAGGTTCCGAGAGAGAGGAGGTCATCGACCGCAAAGCCGGATGCTGAGCACCCGGAGCCCGATCACAGCAAGAGGTAAGGTCTGATCGCGTAAAGTCGTCCTCTTGAAAAAGGCCAGGTTTCTGTGAAAATAAAATGGGAGTTGGTTTAAATGAAAAAGCTCTGGTGGAAGAGATTGGTGATAATTACGATTCGGTTGCTCTGAAAAGTTACTAATTTCTTTAGACAGAGTTGCATTTTAGGGGAAACGGCATTAACTTTCTTTTTTCTGTCGAGGAATGTTTTTTAGTAATAATGTAAGGGAACCGTTTGCTTATTATCTTTGAGATTCTCTTAAAGAGGGAGTGGCTTAATGCAACGGTTAGGGTCCTTTTAAAAAAATTAAATGCCCAGTGATCTTGAATAATTGCCTACGTAAAACTTAATCAGATAGCTCTGTTCCCAATTCCTGTTGTTATTTTTAAAATAGTTTAAAACTTCCAGAAAATCAAGGCTTCACTATAGCCATGAAAAAAAATTTACACATACCTTTTAAATTTCCCTGTATTCTGCTAGTAATAGAGAAGTAAAATATTTTCTTTATTTTTTTTAATGTTTTTATTTTTGAGACAGAGAGAGAGAGACAGAACATGAGCGGGGGAGGGGCAGAGCAAGAGGGAGACACAGAATCGGAAACAGGCTTCAGGCTCTGAGCTGTCAGCCTAGAGCCGACGACGCAGGGCTCGAACTCACAAACCGTGAGATTGTGACCTGAGCCAAAGTGGGACGCTTAACCCACTGAGCCACCCAGGCACCCCAGGAGTAAAATACTTTTAAAGGAAGAATGATCACTCAGAATCCCACCGTCTGGATGTTTTTTTTTAATTTACTATTTGGGTGTGGGTGTGTGTACGCATTTTATGTGGTTGTGGTTGTATTCACAGATCGGGTTTGGATAGTCGGTGTTCTACCTAATCCCTGCCATAAGCGTTTTCCATGTTGCTGTTTTAATCTTCCTAATTACCCTTTGGAGAAGGGCTTATGGCTTTTGTGATGTTCCTTTTTATTGTGGGCATTTTCAAACAACACAAGTAGAGAAATAACATAAACCCACGTATGCCATTCCTGGCGTCAGCGGTTCCCCACTGATCCCTCCTGTTTGATCTACTCTTCCCTGTTCTCCAACTTTTAAATTAACTGTATTTTATTTATTTTTGCTGTAGTGTTTTAAAGCAAAACTTAGCAGCCTAACATTAAGTCCCTATCGAATTTTTTACTACTATAAAGCCTTACTGGATAACTTTCTAGGTGCCTTTTTCCTTTCTTTGGGATAAATGCTTGGGAGTGAATTTATGGTTCAAGGTTTGAACATTTCATCGATCATGCTCTTTTCCATAAAGGTCCGCCTATATTGTTGGAGGGGGCTTTGAAAATTCATTAGCCGTCCCCTGGACTAGAAATCCTCTGTTGCCCAGGCTAGTTATCAAAGCGTGGGTCCCAGGCAGAGTGGTGGCCGAGTAGGCACAGTCCACGCTTGTTGGACACTCGTGCCCCAGGCATTACCATACACGGTCTGGTGTGCCGTCTCGTTTCCCCTCGCCACGACCTTGTGAGACGGGTGCCCTGATCATCCCAGCTTCGTCGGGGAGCCTGCAGGCACTAAGAGATGAAGTAGCTTGCTGGAGGCCCCAGAGTTTGAACCAAGGTGGTCTGACTCTAGAATCTGCACTTGAACCACCATCTGCTGCTCCAGCCGTTTGGTTTGTACCTTCAGACTTCTAATGAAATAGGATCATTTTATTAGGATTATTGAAGACAAAGAGAACTGTGAGTTCTCTGTATTTCAGATGAGATTCTGCTTAATACTTTGGGATTTTACTTGACTGATAACTATGAAGTCTTTTTTCCTTTGTCTAGTAATGGAATGTCATTGGCATTTTCTATTCATTTGGTTCCTTCCAAGTGTATTATTGTTATTATTATTATCGCACAGGACCCAGCAGCCCACTGCCATTAGGAGAATAAAAATTGTCAAAGAACTATATCAGCATTGAATTTGAAAACACAGTTTTCTTTTCTTTTCTTAAAGAAACAGCATACCAAATGTGACCGAGCAGTCCCTCGTTTCTGCTGGGGAGAACAGAGTGCAAGTACTGAAAAATGTGCCATTTAACATTGTCCTTCCCCACGGCAACCAACTGGGCGTTGATAAGAGAGGCCATCTGACTGCTCCCGATACAACAGTCACTGTCTCCATAGCAACAATGCCCACTCACACCATCAAGACCGAAACGCAGCCCCAGGGCTTTGCCGTGGGCATCTCTCCGGCAGTGTACCATCCGGAGCCCACCGAGAGGGTGGTGGTTTTCGACCGCAGCCTTAATGCTGACCAGTTCAGCTCCGGGGCTCAACCCCCGAGCGCTCAGAGGCGCACTCCAGACTCTACCTTCTCGGAGACCTTCAAGGAAGGCGTTCAGGAGGTACAGGAAATGAGAGCATCTTCCTAAGACATTTGTGTGTTTGTATAAGTATCGGGTTCCACCTCTTCCTTGTTATGTAAGCTTGAAACTCAGCCTGAAATGAATGGATTAGGAACAAAAGGCTTTTTTTTTTTAAGAGAAAAGGCCCATGGGTATAATTTGTAAACCAAACCCACAAAACCAGAAATTATTATCAAGGGCACATGGCTAATCTTACCAGCATTTGAGTTCACAGTTAGGATTGCAGCTAAGTGATTTGTCGGAGAAAGAGAACCCCATGTGTGATCTTGCATCGACCACAGAGATCTCCACACAGGTCTCTTTTCAGCTTTTGTCCTAGACCAAAGCAAGATTCCTGCCACTGCTCTCCATGTCCAGTGACTTCTCATGTCCTTGCTTGGTCTCTCTTGGTGGTCATAGTCAGGGACGCAGTAGATCTTGATGACAGACGCGGAGTGTGACATTTACAAATTAACCCCAAATGGCTTCTGGGGGATTTTGTGGCGATGAACACCTCTCAGGTAACAGGGACTGGAGATGTTTGAAGCCATCTTTAATGTCTCCTGGGGGAAAGGAGCAGCCATCTGCTGGTGGGAGTTAAGGAGCAGAATTAGCCTTTTCTGAGAAAACGTACCGACCCGTCCAGCCCTGGGGCAGATACTGTATCTTCGCTGGGTATGCTGATTCCTGAAAGTCACGAGATTTGGGTGGCAGATTCCAGAGTGTGAACAGAACTGAGCTGTGTGAGAGAGGTGGGCCGGGGGGACACTGCGGCGCGCTGTGGGAGTGTCTCACTGAGCGGCATATGAAACGGGTATTTTCCTTTCTACACTTTTTGTAGAGTTAAATGTTTTGCTTTAAAATGAATATCGAACGAGCAGTGGGTTGCTGTAAGCCAGACTCCGGGGCTGGAGCGGATATGGGTCTTCAGTCAGCCTGATAACCAGTTACATAGTTGTGGCTTATTGCATTGATATTTCAGGTTTTCTTCCCCTCGGATCTCAGCCTACGGATGCCTGGCATGAATTCAGAGGACTATGTTTTTGACAGTGTTTCTGGGTAATAGTTGTCTTTTAATTTGATTTTTAACTTTCAGCTCTTATGACTTTTTTGTTAATCGGATGTTGGAAAATCAGAGGTGGCTTCGGTGGGCTTTCACCTGGGTCTCAGCTGCAGTTACTGTGGTGTCCCCTTTGCGAGGGGACGTGTGCTTTAGTCCGTTCAGCTTTGAAATCTGTACTGTGGTTCAGGTTTCCTTCACTCCTGGTGGTGGTGCTCTTTCTTTCCTCCGGTTTCTCTGTGTGACGGCTGTGGAGTGGGATCTAAGAGGAGAGGTGAGGGATTAAACCAGGTCTCCGAGCTCCCTGCTGTTTGCAAAGTGTGTGCGTCTGTGAGGCTTTAGGAAGAGCATCAGGTGGCTGAAGGCTTTCATTTCTTAGGCCCCGCTCGCGGTGAAGTAAATGAAGTCCGCTGTTTCTAACCTGACAGCCTCTTCTCTGAAAACCGCACGAGGTCGTATCGCACACTGAGAATATGAGCATCTTCCACGTGAATTATCAGAACGTATAAACAGCTCCAGGTGGTTTTTAAAAGGGTTTAGGGTTTCATCTTATAATTTTTGGGGGCATGTTTTTGGTATGTTATATTTTGAGGCAAAACCCGTTTTTTGGTAAAGTCTAGGACTTTGTGGGAATCGAGACTTCCCTTAAAGACCTGCCCCCAGGAGCAGGAGTCACGGGCTCGAACGCCTTCAGGCTCTCACATGGGAGTCCCCACACTCTCTCCGTGAAGAATCAGACCGTACGTCCTTCAGCTTGGGGGCCCTCCAGCCTCCGGTGCGGCTGCCCAGCCCTGCCTCTCCAGCGCAAACTCGGCTCTAGATAACCTGTAAATAACGGTGCAGTTGTGTTCCAATAAAACTTTATTTCTAAAAATAGGTGTAATTTTTGACATTTGGCCCAGGAATTTATTTAAAGTTGTTACATAACAACTTTAGGGAGATTCATGGGTGTTACTTTAAGGTGGTAGCAAATGTTGAGAGTTGTGGAGTGCCCATCTAGACATTTAAATTACAAGCAGAAACAACAAAAAAGTGCTGTGCAGACCACATCGAATTTAATCTGAGGACTGTTTGCACCCTGCCCTGGGCAAATAGCAGATTGGAGATTGGCAGCATCTCGTGAGATTTCCTTCCAAAATCCTATGTAGTTACGAATATCTTTAATATGCTTTGCTTCCAAACTCCACAAATTTTTAACATGACTTCACAGAATTTCTAGGAGGCATTTTGTAGCCCCACAGCCCCCATGAGAGAGATGGAAGGGTTTCCATGTCGCTTAGGATTATACTTCTTGTGGAAGAAGTAGCAATTGCTACTTAAAATAGGACACAGTCGGCTGGATGTTTCCTGGTAGTTGCCCCTTTGGGCGGACATCCACGCCGAAGCATTTCAGGATTGAGCTGACGCACAAAGCAAGCTTCCCAAAGGGTGGATTAGAGGTCTGTGACTTTTGTTTTATTCCTTAGGAACAACTTTGAATATACCCTAGAAGCCTCAAAATCACTTCGACAGAAGCCAGGGGATAGCACCATGACCTACCTGAACAAAGGCCAGTTCTACCCTGTCACCTTGAAGGAGGTGACCAGCAGCGAGGGGATCCACCGGCCCATCAGCAAAGTCCGAGTGAGTTCTGCTCTCAGTTCTGTTCTCTGGGCAAGCGAGGCGGAGCTGGACATTCCCGAGTCTGAAGAACAGCAAAGTGAAGCTCTAAAATTGCAGCTTTACGCCTTCCCTGTGAGAAACAACACTGAGTTTTCCGAAAGATACTCACCATTTCGTGTCTTCACGTTCTGGTGCGTTCTCTCCCACAGAGTGTGATCATGGTGGTTTTCGCCGAAGACAAGAGCAGAGAGGATCAGCTGAGGCACTGGAAGTACTGGCACTCCCGGCAGCACACAGCGAAACAAAGGTGCATTGACATCGGTGAGTAGCTCCGGAGCCTGCTTTCGATCCCAGAGGCGCACGCGTCCAGCTTTCTGATTCCAGTTAGTCTTGGCAGCGCTCAGCTTCCTGCCGAAAGCATTTGAATTTTTATGCCAGCTTCTGATCGGTTCCAAGGCCTGTCCTCAGCCTCCCGGAATCAGTGCTCTTAACCTTCCTTCTTTGATGGGGACATGTGGCCCATGCGGTGGCTTTCCACATGACCCTGGGACCAGACACGACATAGCTTCCTCACATGCGTGCCCTGCTCTTTGGTCTGCAGATTTTTTTGAGCTGAAATGTCTTCTTTAAGAGGTTCTGATTATTTGTGGATGTTAGTAAGGTGGACCAAAAAAAACCTAAATGAGTAAGAGAAAATACTGCTGGTGTGCCTTGGCCTAACAGTCTGCCTTGGTCGCCTGTTGAAATGCACTGCTAGACGCTTCTGTCTTCAGAGAGACCGCGGACGCGTCACCGGGGGTGTAAGAGCAGACCTGGGCTAATCCACGTGTAACGCAGTGGCTTTATGAGAACGTCTGTTGTCTGGCTGTGTATGTAATTTTTGTATCAAACCATTATCGAGATCACAAGATGGCTCTTAACCTTAGCGTTACTTTTTTTTTTTTTTTTTTTTTTTGGTCTTTTGTAACTTTCGTGGTCTCTTTTCAGAACAGTTAAAAGAACTGAGTTCTAATCGTGGCTCCCTGGGCTAGTTTTGTGAAGTTGGGACAGTTACTTTAGTTCTAACTATCTTAATTTTGACCTAAGGGTAAAGATTAAATGCTATATCTAAACTTACCTCTATTTTAAGAATCCTGTGATTTTTTTCATTTTTTGAACCGTTTTCAACCCAACAAAATGTTAATTTAAGTTTTTCAGAGGGGATAATATGAAAAATCAAATCTTACTTTGATTTAATCTCACGTTGGAGATTTGCTGTAATCTCATGTTGGAACCAGAAATCACAGATTTCTCTTTTCTGTCACCCATACAGCTGACTATAAAGAAAGCTTTAATACCATCAGTAACATTGAGGAGATTGCGTATAACGCCATTTCCTTCACCTGGGACATTAATGATGAAGCAAAGGTAGGTGATTGGTAATGGAGTCCAGGGCCTTCTCTGTTTCCAGCTTTGTGAGGAAAAGTGGGAGCAGTTTAATGACTTGACGACTGATTTTTTTTCTCTTTTTTTTATGGTCTTACATGTTTTCATTCCTTTTTTTTTAAGTTTATTTATTTATGTTGAGAGAGAGAGAGAGACAGACCGTGTAAGCACGCATGCACACGCAGGGCAGAGCGAGAGAGGGGAAGACTTCCAGGCAGGCCCCACGTTGTCAGTGTGGAGTCCAGTGCGGGACTCGATCTCATGAACCGTGAAATCGTGACCTGAGATGAAATCAGAAGTCAGATGCTTAACCGGCTCAGCCCCCCAGAGCCCCTTCGTGTTCTCATTCTTCTGCTCAGGAGCAGGGAGAATACGCTGGGCTGACCAGATCCGTTCTAGCCGTTAAGTCGTGGCGTTCTTCTGAAAAGGAGACAGGACTTCGGGAGAAGAACGAGCCGTTGTCTCCTGAGCTGTGCGCTTTCCTCCAATTGGTCAGGGGCAGGGTCAAGGTCAGGGTCAGGGTCAGCTGAATTGTTGACTTTCTCTTTTCGGAATTTTACGTTTTTTTGAAGTACAGCTTCTTCCCAGATGCTGGGAAACCGTCCTTGTCCCCTCTCCTTCCTCCGAAAAAGACAATTTTTGTCGAGGTGCTTCAGCGCGTGTGGGTGGGAGCCGGCCCTGCGCGCTGTGCGCCGTGGAGCCTGATGCCTCCTCCTCTGTGCTTCGCTTCCTCACGTGCAGAGTTCATGCCTGCCTCCCTCTCCTTCGGGCACGTCGTGTGGGTTGTTCGGACGGTGCCTGTGAAGCTACTGGAGCTTCGTCAGAAAGGCCCTTCAGTACAGGGGGTCAGCAGTGCCCTCATACCGTGGCTTTCGGATACAGCTCGTGCACGGTTCTCCTCTCGGGGTTTTGAGGGGAAGAACTGCGTCCAATTCACACGGTCATTTGGAACTTTCTTGTGTGTGTGTGTGTGTGTATTTATTCATTTTTGAGCGAGAGACCGAGCGCGAGCCAGAGAGGAGGAAACACAGAATCTGAAACAGGCTCTAGGCTCTGAGCTGTCAGCACAGGGGCTCGAACCCACAAACCCCAAGATCGTGACCCAAGCCAAAGTCGGATGCTTAACCGGCTGAGCCACCCAGGCACCTCTGGATCATTCTAATTGGAGTTTTGGCCCTTTTAAGAAAAACTAAACATATCGTTAAGTCATTTCTGCCCTTCCCACAACATTCTTTTAGTATAATCCCTCTTTCACTAAATTATTAGAGTTTGGGCATTTGTTTTTTTCTTTGGATTAGTTTAAAAATTGGGAGCTGAGGCAACACGAGAGAAACCTGCGGTTCTCGGACAGTCAGCGTAAACCTGACCTTCAGGGTTTGTTGCACTCTTCTACATCAAGGTCCAGGTTTACAAAGTGAGGACAACTTCCCTGTCCTTCTCAACCTCTTTTTGTTTTTGTGTTTAATTTATTCAACCAGAATTTTAGCCGATATGGAATACGTCTGCATGAGGTACTAATTACTGCAGAATTTAATTTTTTTCCTGCCCCGGGTTGCTTTGAAACCATCAGAATGGCTGGATTCTTGAGGCGTGGCTAACTTTGCAGTAGAATGGCCTTCCTCTCTTACTGTGGGCGCCTGGCCCAGGCGAACGTGTGTCCTCAGTGGCGGACGTGGGGAGTTGGGTCTGCCAGTCTGAAAGGAACCGTGGGTTCTTGTCGTTGCGCTGGGGCCTTCCTGCTTCCTCGATCCCACACGAGTGCCCTCGGCGTGATGAAACCAGGAATCCACCACAGCAGAGGTGGTAGAAGGAGACGTCAGCTTCTCACTCCGTATCCTTGTGGTTGTGGTTATTTGGAAGCGAAGTATCGCAGTAAGACACGGCAGCCTGTCCGGACAGTGGGCTCCGGGGGCCTGGGTTATAAAAGCAAACCAGAGACACGCTTCCTATTCGCCGTGCGGGACTGATTGAGAAACTGTGGAAGAGGTGACTTGGGGACACCTAAGTCCCGAGTCCACTTTTCTGACTTACCTGTGACCTTGGGTTTAGTCCCTCAGTTCACTTGCTCAGTTTTCTCCCCTGTACCCCCTAGGAAAATAAAAAGCCAAGCGGGGGGGCCAACCCTCTTCTTCGTCGGCACGTCGTCAAGATTAATAGGCGCTTGTCAGAGTGCCCAGAGAGCTGGACGGGAGGCGCCGCGTACGGGCAGGGCGCTTTGTCTGTTTGATGTGTCACTCTCCGGGATGGGACAGCTGGAAGCCATGGGACTGATGGCTGCTTTTATTCCGAAGACCTTCAGCATAGTTGTATCAAAGGGGAACACCGTTGGACGTGTGTCTGCCGCAGCCTCAGTCGCTACCTGGTAATTGATGTGGTGAAGTTCGGTTTCGTCCCCCCTCCAGACCCCCAGGGCCGACTTGCTGTTTAGGCTCTTGCCGGCCACCAGGAGGGCTCGTGCCATTGCTTAATGAGGCCGCTGCCTTGTGATGCTGATGGCAGGCATCAGCTCCGAGCGTGTGTTGGAGTTCAGTATCTAGGGTTTTTGCTTTCCCTGGCCAAGCTGATGTTTTCTGTCTTTACACTTAAAGTGATTGGTGCCCTAGGGCAGCTAGAGTGAACATGTAAGCGTGCAGAGTCTTGTAGAGGGTGTTTTAGCTTCTTTTTCACAAGTATCCACTTTCTGGTTCTAAGTTAGAATGCATGTGTTGACTCTTAATTCCAGGTCATTCTCACCCTACATGTGAGGGTTTCGTGTGTGTATACTGTATATACAGTGTGTGCCATGTATGGTATATAAAGCATTCCCTTTGTCCCTGACACATCTTTTAAAAAATCCGATACACTCTTCTGGCCATGCCAGGATGAATAAAATCAGAATTCTGGCCCGGTGTTGACATCTGAATCTTCCCTGTAGCTTCTGCAAGTCGCTTTGGAGGTGACTGTTTAGAGGACATATCAGGTTAGATCTTGAACACCTTGGCTTGTGTTCCATTTGGGGAAAAGCCCTGCCCAAACTAGACTCATTTCCCACTGTGCCTGTGTGTACTCCATCCATCTGTGTTCTCACACACCTGCTGTTACTGTAGGAACTTGAAGAAGTTATGAAACTTGTCCAAAGTCATGCGTTTTCAGGGGCGCCTGGGTGGCTCAGTCAGTTGAGTGTCTGGCTTCTGCTCAGGTCATGATCTCACGGTTTGTGGGTTCGGGCCCCACATCAGGCTCTGTGCTGACAGCTCAGAGCCTGGAGCCCGCTTCCGATTCTGTGTCTCCCTCTCTCTCTGCCCCTCTCCTGTCTCTCTCTGCCTCTCAATAATAAATAAATGTAAAAAAAAAAAATAATTGTTTAAGAATCATGAGTTTTCAAAGCGGCAGGTAGCAGGAACAGTCCCCCAGGTGGCCCCAGCCTCCCTGCTATGCGGACCTATTTCATTCATTTTCCTGTCCTCTATACAGACTGAGATTTGTCCGGGTGGCCAGGGATCTTTTAAGGAGGCAGAAATCCCTTTACAAGTTAAACTTCCATCAGCCACTCACACTCCCTTGTAGAATAACTTTTATCAGATCCCCTCCCGTCAGACCACAGCTGAGCTCAGTGTGGCAGGGGGAGTGCTTGCCTTTGAACCGCTGAAAGGTGGGTGTCGGGTGAGGTGCCCGAGTGTAGAGCTGGTGAGTTCTGAGGGCACTGGTCACGGGCTGGGGGGCCTAGGAAGTGAGGAGGGCGCGTGAGGAAGGCGGCCTTGCACGAGCAGCTTCTTGGGCCATAGAAAGATTTCACCCGGAGCCAGTGGCCTGCCTCCACCGTCCCAGGGACTCGTGACGTCCGCAGTCACCCTGTGCCGGCCACGAGCAGGTCACCACGTGAGATCCAGGCCGATGACGCCAGCATCATAGTTCAGGCCGCTTGTGGGTGAGGGCGGCTTTGGCCTGGTCGCCTGAGATCCGAAGCACAGCGCTGTCATTTCTGAGGAAAGAGGTGTTGTTGTGTGTTGTTCACACCACGTTACAGATGGGCTTTGGGGGCCCAGATAACTTGTAAAGCAGGACTCTTCTGTTTTGTCCCTCAGTTACAGTGGTTCCAGAACTCAGGAGGTAATTCTGGAGAGGCTGCCCGTCTTGGCCTCGAGTTTTATATCTTGCTTGGATTGTGAAGCTAAGGGTTTATAAGAGCACTGAGGTCTGGTTAGTGATATGAATAAGGGCCTCTCAAGGCCTGAAGAGCTAAAATAAATAGAGGAAACAGCAGTTAGGGAGAGAGAATTCGCTTCTTTGAATGTCTGTTGTATGCTGGACACGGCCGGGTGCCTTATGTTCGCACTCAGCGAGGCAGCGCTAGCGGCTCGGCACCGAGAAAACGCACTCAGTCCTCTCGACGAGCATGCCTGCTGCTTGGTCATCACAGCCAGGCTGTCTGAGGAGGGGAGGATCTAGACCTTGAAATGGACAGAAAGGGATTTTGACAGGGAGACTGTTTAAAACTGCAGGCCACCTGGGGCTGAGTGGCTCAGTCAGTTGAGCGTCTTGACTTCAGCTCAGGTCATGATCTCTCAGTTCGTGGGTTCGAGCCCCATGTTGGGCTCTGTGCTGTCAGCTTGGAGCCTGGAGCCTGCTTCGGATTCTGGGTCTCCCCCTCTCTCTGCCCCTCCCCTGCTCACGCTCTGTCTCTCTGTCTCAAAAATAAACATTTAAAAATTGTTTTAGAAATTAATGAAAATAATTAAAAATAAATAAGTAAATAAAACTGTAGGTACCCAGCTGGCTCAGTCAATGAAGTGTGTGAATCTTGATCTTGGGGTGCTGAGTTCAAGCACCATGTTGGGGGTAGAGAGTACATTAAAAAAATAATCAAATCTTTGAAAGTGTAATACTTCTCATTAATCTTGGAGCATTGTGGATTCACTAGTATAAATCGTGTGGTAGAAGAGCACTTTGCTAACCGGAAATCATTTGTGTTGATTGTTGGAGAAGTGATGTTTAACCACAGGGTAGTAGAAACGATAGCCATGTTGCAATCGAGTGACAGCCCGGCCAATCTCAGGGGGCCCTGCGAGCCAGGGGGTCGCGGGTTGGGAGTGGTCTCGGGTGACGGCGCCGGAGCATACGGGCTGTAGTGACCTAGACAGTGTGGCAAACAGGGAAGTAGCTACCGTGCAAAGCCAAGCTCAAGGCTTCTTTGATCACTTGTATGTAGCTGTGATGTCCCCGAATATTACACAGACCTTTTAAAGACGCAGGGGACCCCAGGGAGACCAGCTGTCCGACGCGGTCTCCCCGGTGGGGGCTTTTAACGTTGGCGCCAGAGGGTGCGTTGCGGCCTAGTTCCCATTCACAAGTTTCATTTTTACACTATGAAGAGCGGAGAACTTAACTGTCAGACGAGCATCAGGCTCCCGCTAGAGGAAGGCGGGTGGAGGAGCCTGACGGGGTGTCACTGTCGTGTGCGTCCGTCGCCCGCAGCAGCCTGGGGCTGCGGACCTTTCTCCTGCGGCGCCGTCGCGGGGCCCGGCTGCCGGGTCGCGGCTTCGTTAGCCCTTCTGGAAGCCGCATCACATTTCCATCTGCCATCGGGGTTTCCGCAGACAGATGGGCCTGTGTCTTTTGTGTCTTTTCCTTGGTGGCATGATCGTATGCACAGGGGTGACAGAACCGGTTTCTCCCCAACGTTTCGTCTCTTCATGGTCCACAAGGAAGGAACGAGGGCGCGTCCCGCCCTCCAGGGGGGAAACACTAATCGGTGAGAGCACTTTGTGCTTTTACTTTTCATCTCCGGGCTTCCGAAGGGTCCTCATCCCGAGCCAAATGCTTTCCGTGTCCGGGAGGGGCTCGTGTTACAAACGAAAGAGGATTAGAATAGAAGGCACAGCCCCCCTGGGGGTGCAGAGCCCTGAGCAGCTTTGCCACCAGGGGGCCCAGGTTTGGACGCAGCACTGGTCATGTCCCCCTTTTGTCTCCTTGTCTCAGCAGACGTGGGTGGCGTTCCCGGGGAGGGATTCTTGAGGCCTGCAGAGTTCGTTCTGGCAGAGGGGTGTGACCATTCTGGTAACTTGAACTTCAGACTTTTTGTAGGTGCTCGTGGGATACAGGTTTATGAGTTTAATAACAGTTTGTTGTTTTGTCTAAGCATAATATTTGGAATTCATTGTGAGAGGAGCTTTTAATTTGTTTGGACGGAGCACATTGCAGGCATTTACAGGGATGCCATTCGGGTGAAGCATCAATTAAATGCCCCATTAAAGTAAGGTGTTGCCATGTTTGGTTGCGTGAGGCAGGGACAGGTTTGGTTTGTTTCACAACTTGAAATTTCCAGTGAGAACGAGAGGGAGGAGGGAGAGAGAGAAGTGAGTCAAATATCTTACTTGAAATTGCAATTAAATGCAGGCAGGTGACTTAAAACAAAAGTGTATACTCCCTGGCCCAAATAGGAGTCAGGAATCATTGCTACTTTTGAAACGAAGGGTAAGGGGCGCCCGGGTGGCTCACTCGGTTAAGTGTCCAACTTTGGCTCAGGTCATAATCTCACAGTCCGTGGGTTCCAGCTGACAGCTCAGAGCCAGGAGCCTGCTTCGGATTCTGTGTCTCCCTCTCTCTCTGCTCCTCTGCTGCTCATGCTGTCTCTCTCTCAAAAATAAATTTTAAAAAAAACATTAAAAAAAAAAAGCAAAGGGTAAGAGACCGAGTGTTTAGGCGGATGCAGGGCTGACTCCATGGCCTGGGCTCAGCCCCATGTCCTGTCCTCGGAGCTCCAGGGGACAGGTGCGGAAGCCCCGTGGGCTGGTGAAGTGTCATGCGTTTGACTCCGGGGCTTTCCCTTTATGCAAGTGGAAAGTACATATTTATCAGAATGAAAAAATAAACTCTTTTGGTGCCAGAAAGATGGTCACATTCCTCTCTAAGGAATGAACAGTCTTTAGGGTTTTCACTTAATCAGCTTCGGAAATGGCGAGAAGTTCTTGATTGGAACTTGCGGAGAATGCCTTCAGTTCGCGGATACGGATTAAATTCTTAGCAGCTGGAAGCTTTGCTTCGCAGAAACTGCCCGGGCTCTGACTGAGGAAGGCTCCTCTTCGAAACTTTCGTTTCCTCTTGTCGGCCTCGGGCTTGAAAGTATTTCACGTGGTAGATACTCTCGCGTCCGAGCAGGGGGCTAGTCCAGACGGATGCCCTGGACCCTGGTGGAAGTTCAGACTCCGCGGGGAGCAGTAGCGCACATGTGTTGTAGCACACGCCTGAGGGGGAGGGCCGAGTGCGCGATGTGTTTGATTGGACGGGGGAGACACTTGGCAGCTGAAGAAAGCTTTCGTTGGGTAGTGAAACCCGGACCTTGTGAAACAGGTTTGGAGCGCCATGTCTGTTTGTCTGTTTAGCCAACATTTGTGCCGCCACTTGAATTTGTTTTTCATTTTTTTTGGGGGGGTCCACTTTCACCCCTTCCACCACCCTGCCCCTGTCTGAGCGCCTCCGCAGAACTTTTCTTCTCTGACAGCTTGTCACCTCAACCCTCCTTTTCTACCTCCTTCCTGGAAATTCCATCTAAAGTCGTTTTATGCGTCTGTCATTTCAACCAGTTTTGCTACTTGTAACTGACTCAGAGAGCTTTGACCGCGGCCGGACCTGAGCGGCCGTAACTGACTTTACCCGGGACGGGTTGCCAAGCCGTCAGGGGGCCCTGGACTTGGGGTTTCTGTCCTGTAGGAGACCTTCTTCATGCAGGACTCCAGATCCCTTAGTGTGTGTCTGTGAGCTCTCTACGTGAATTGTTCATTTAGGGCCCTTAGCTTTAGCTTTTTTCTGCAGTGGGAAATACGATTGGCATTTTGATTGGAAGTCTGCTTGCCTGGCGAGTCTGCCCTTGCCACCCTTGTGCCTCCCTGTCCTGTTCTGGACCCAGAGATGCCGGAATGTGGTCTGTGTTTGCCTTGTGTCACACCTGCATCCAGTTCTGCATATTTCACAACAAAGATCCTACTTATTTGGGACAGCAGGTGCCAAAACACTGGATCTGCCAAGTGTCCTTAAGTTCACCAGGTCCTGCCTAAGGGGTATGGCGGAGGGCGGTTCATAGGCGGGTGATATGTGGTTAGTGTCTGCAGTATCTCTGTGTGTCTCCCTTCCCATCTCCTTCTCTGTTTTCTCTGCCTCTGTTTCTGCGTCTCTCTCTCCCTCTCTCCTCCTTTTCCCTTTCTTTGTCTTTGTGACTTTTTCCCTGGCTCTCTGCTGTGTGTGCAGAAACAGAAGCGCCGTGTGGGTGGTGTGGGAAGACAGGACTGAGGCCACAGAGAGGGTGGCCTCATTTTTTCTTCAGGGAAACACCCCACGTAGAGGAGAGAAGATTTTAGGTTAGTGCCTTGTTCTTCCCAGATCCCTCTCCTCCCAACCCTCAGCCCTCCAGTTCTTTTTCTTATCTCTTGATGGTCATTTGATAGTCCAAGAACCAACGCAAATCCTAATAGCACACTTGGAAACTTTTAGTTCCTCGTAGGAGGGTTTTTAATCACCTCACACCATCAGAGCAGTGGGGAAGTAGGACTTTCCTAGGCTGAGCCGATGGGTCAGTAGCCGAACTGGGTTCCACTTCTGAGGTTCTGACTCAGCCTTTGATACGTGCTTGGGCTTCGATAGTCAGGCGGGCGCAGCGGAGTCAGCGGAGGAGCTGCAAGGCAGAGCCAGGGCCGTCGTGGCCTGTTCGGTTTTGGTTCTTTGTTCTCGGTGGGGTCACAGGGGTATCGATCAGGATTAAGTGTCTGCGGCATAACGCTCAAAACTGTTCCTGCCGATGCAGACTTCAGCCACGAACTAGATCTTGATTTCTTAGTGTACATACACCGTTTCCTCACTCCCATTGGCTTCAGTTGACAATTGTAACTTCATATCAACATACTGGGAAGATGGTGCTTTGATTCTCATTAATTAGTGCTCTTGGCCTTAGAGTAAGAAGGAACTTTGCTTTTATGGGGCGCCTGGCTGTCTCAGTCGTTTGAGCGTCCGACTTCGGCTCGGGTCATGATCTCACGGTTTGTGGGTTCAAGCCCTGAGTCGGGCTCTGTGCTGACAGCTCAGAGCCTGGAGCCTGCTTCGGATTCTGTATCTCTCCCGTCTCTCTGTCTCTCTCCCCGCTCACACCCTGTCTCTTTCTTGGTCTCTCAAAAAATGAATAAAAACGTAAAAAAAAAGTAAAACACTTTGTTTTTTAAGTTTTTATTTAAGTCATCTCTACACCCAATGTGGCGCTCAAACTCACAACCCCATGATCAAGAGTCACAAGCATGCTCCTCCGAATCGAGCCAGCCAGGAGAGGCAGGAATAAACTTTGGTGTTGACTTCACGTTGTAACTTCATATGTTAGGAGGTTTCTAGAAGTGCTGCTTTTCGGTATGTTTGAGGCTTTTCTGACTGATGTCGAAGAGAGTTATGTCAGAGGTTTCTACTTTCAATTTAGTAGATCGGTTACGTCCTAGGAAGAAAATTATACATGTCCTATCCCTGTTTGACTAAGTTGAATTTTAGCACTAGACTGGGTTCAAGTGGTAAAGACTCCCAGAGGCAACCGGGACTGTATCCCAGGTGGCCGTGGCTGTCTCTGAGGGGACCCCGTCACCAGCTAAATCTTGTGACCTGATAGGAAGTCAGTAGGAAGTTGGCACAGAGACTCCCTTTGATTTGAAATGTAGGGACCTTTAATTTCATGCCTCCTGAGCGGATCCCATCCAAACTCAAAACTTAGCGGAGGAGCTTGCCACCCAAGAGTCCTCCGCTCACAGCCTGTGGGGGGTCACTTTTTCCCTGTTTTTCTTCTTCCCTGGGCAGTTTTTCCATTAGATTCTTCTTCAGCTTTCTGTGCATCGTTGTGCTACTGTGGGTTCCAGAGCGCGGAGTTTGGTCCTGGCGCCGTCTCTGCCCTCGCGCTCCTGTGTGTCTGTCAGTGTCTGTGCCTTCAGAGCCTGAGCCCCAGCCACCACTGAACGCTGTCTCTCCTGAGTTAAATGGCAGTGAGAGGCCAGACTCTGAGCCACGTAATGCTCACACTAAAGGTAAATGTTTTTAGGGTATATGACATATAAGTACATTTTTGGACTATAAAACATTTTCAGTATCAGTTTATTTTGATGCACCTTTCATAGATAAATCAACCCACTTTTCTTTTCTTCCTTCTAACAGGTCTTTTCTTGTTTATGACTACCAGACAGTTGCAACCCACTTGAACTGTCCGTGCGTCATAACGGACAGTATAAAATACTGACATAGCTAATCAGATTATCCGTATGCCGGTACTTTCCCAAAAGTCTGCTGTGTGTAATCTGGTTTGCAGGAGCAAAACACCATTCTGACTTGAAGGATTTTTTTTTTTTTTGGTAATGTTTGTTTATTTTATTTTGAGAGGGAGAGAGTCCACGCACACGTGCACAAGTGAGAAAGGGAGAGAGCGGGAGAGGGAGAGAGCAGGAGTCCCAAGCAAGCTCTGCACTCTGTTTTCAGGGCTCTGTCTCATGAACTGTGAGATCACGACCGGAGCCCAAATCACGAATCAGAAGCTTAACCAGCTGAGCCGCCCAGGCGCCCCAGGATTCTTCTTTTTTATTTCAGTCATTATTGACCAATTATTGTGGTCATTATTGACCAATTTATTTCTAACAACCTTCTAGGAAGTCTGTGCAAGGTAATTAATCTGTTGCTGCCGTGTGGAGAACCTGCCTTAGGAAGTCCTGTGGCAGAGGGTTAACTTTGTTAACTATACATTCAGCAAATTATTCATTGTTCTTTTCTATGCAAGACCTGTGCGGAAATAAAGGATTCAAGCATTAAGCCTGTCCTCAAAGATCACACTCTTTATGTAATGACACAGGTCGTAAGTGAGGTCAGAAAAGCTCTGAAGATTTCTAGGAAAAAGAGAGTGCTTTCAGCTCAGGGGAAGGCTTTATGGAAGAGAATTTGATCAGTGTGCTTCTTTGAAAGCGTTGGAGCTGCAAAGTATTTTTGCAGTCTCTTCGATCGGACCTTTTCCTTATTTTTCTTTCCCCTCGCAGATTAGCTGTTGTGACTTTTAGTGCAAAGGAGGCAAGCGGAACAGTTTAGTCTAAGAGGTGCTTTGACATATTGAGGCCCAGACATTGTGTCGTGCAGAAAACGGCGTTCGGGGCTTGTCTTCCGTCACACCGAGTCGAGGAAGGCGCAGGGCGTACGTGCCCATGAGGATGGCGTGCAGCTGCAGGGGAATGGGTGACAAACCTGCTTCTGGAAAGCAGCCTTGGCAGGTGCCTGCAGGTTCCGTAACGGAAGACGGTCACCGGAGGTGACGTTGTCGGGTATGAATGTGGATGGATGCGGTAGAAAAGCACCTCACGGCCCAGCATGTGGCTTTCTCTCTGCCCTGGGACTTACCCTCTCTCTCTTTCCGTCTCTCTCTGTAGACAGAGAGAGAGATACAGAGAGAGATATATGTCAGTGAGCCTCAAAATACCATAATCTCTTCCAAATTGATTGAGGGTATGGGTATAATCAATTTAATTATCCATTGAACAAATATTTATTTGATGTCCAGCATGTGTAAAAAAGCTGCTTGGCATTCTGCTGTCTTCCAAGATGACGGAAGTGTTCAGGTCGACATGGTGGAGAGTTATGAACATAAATAACCTGTGAACTTGGGCAACGTGTTTCTAACCTCTAAGCCTCAACTTCCTTATCTGTGAAATGGGGTCAGATTAGTACCAATTTTGTATCTTGTTTCGAGGGCCAGAGTCAGGTATGCTGTAAGAACATAGCTCAGATACCATAGCAGCGTGCAGTTGTATTTGGCTGGGGTTAGGATGCTGGGTCATTCCCCTAGTGACCGCGCAGTTCTTACCGGCCAGGTGCTGCCGGGATGCTTTGGGAACGTAAAGACGAGTGAGATCTGGGCCAGGCCTCAGAAAACTCAAAACTTCGCGGAGGAGACTGCCACCCGTGAGTCTGTCGACAGAAGTAAACAGAAAGCACTAGAACTTCCCTCAGGCTGGGAGATGCAGAGGAGACTGTGCAGACAGCACCACCCTCGACAGGACAGTAGGAACGGGGCAGGCGTTCAGAGCCCAGGATGGGCCGGTGGCCTTGGCAGGTAGGAGTGCAGAACTGAGACCACTGGACCTTGACTGAGGTCTGAGGCAGGCGGTGGCCGGGGGACAAGGGGTGTGGGGCCAGATCCCGAGGGCCCCGACACGCCCAGCAAGACCGGGGACTGCTCCCTGTGAGTGAGCTGGTCTCAAAACCCGAGGGTCCGTTGGCCGAGTATCCTGAGGTTGGAATTTCTCTGAGATTTTTAATACTGTGCTTTCAATTCAGCAGTAAGATTTTTTTTTTTTAATCATAAGTGTATTTAAAACCATAGAGTATATATTGCTGCCAAGAAGTGTCGGCGCTGGTGTTTGTGCTTGGGTATGAGGTTTGGTCCAGAAAAAGACCAAATGAGTTCTTGGGGTGCCATTTTGCAGCTGATTGAATGAGCAGTATTTATCAAATAAAGATCTGGATATATTTTTAGGGGCTAAGGAACTTTCTCTTTTAAAGAGGACACATATAGGGGCACTTGGGTGGCTCAGTCACTTGAGTGTCCACCTGCGCTCAGGTCATGATCTCGCGGTTCAGGAGTTCAAGCCCCACATCGGGCTCTCTGCTGTCAGTGCAGAGGCTGCTTCAGATCCTTTGTGTGTGTGTGTGCGTCTGTCTGCCTGCCTGTCTGTCTCTTTCTCTCTCTCTGCCCCTGCCCCACTTGCACGCTCTCAAAAACAAACTATTTGAAAATTCAGGAAAGGGATACATCTATTACTGACATTTGAGAAATAGTGCAGTGGGTAGTAGAAAACCTGGCTGCAAAGGCCGCTCAGCATCACGGACGGCACCTTGAGTGCGGAAGAACTTACCGCTGTTACGTAGACAGTGGTGAGCTGTAGAAAGTTTTAGTGGGGGCGCCTGGGCGGCTCAGTCAGCTAAGCGTCCGGCTTCGGCTCAGGTCATGATCTCATGGTTTGTGGGTTGGAGCCCCGCGTCAGGCTCTGTGCTGACAGCTCAGAGCCTGGAGCCTGCTTCGGATTCTGTGTCTCCCTCTCTCTCTCTGACCCTCCCCTGCTCATGCTGCCTCTCTCTGTCTCTCAAAAATAAATTTAAAACATTAAAAAATTTAAAAAAGAAAGTTTTTAGTGAGAGGGACTGTATTTACTGATTGCCTAGCTTCAACGAAGCAGTCTCTCTTCCATTTCAGTGCCCAGCGGGTGGCCAGTCTGAGGACCCTCTGCCAGGGGCTGGGAGAGAGAAGGGTTACTTTGTGTAAAGTGATACTAGCTCTTTTTTATTGAGTGTTCTGTTTGTTTTTGAGGGGCACTATTGTGTGTATTTAAAGTTTTGTGAGGATTTGAAAGTTTGCTAAATTAAGATTCAGAGATAGTATGTTGCTTTTTGCAGACCCCTGTTTTCTGTCATTACCAGCCTTTAATTCAGTACCATTGTGAAAGAGGCATTGGGAGAAATACAAAAAAATGTGCTAAATGCTGGAAAATGTTTAAAAATACTTTTTAAGTTTATTTATTTTTGAGAGAGGGAGAGAGAGAGGGAGGGAGAGCACACACAGGGGAGGGGCTGAGGGAGGGGGAGTCAGAGAATCCGTCCCAAGCAGGCTCCGTGCTGCCAACGCAGAGCCAAACACGGGGCTCAAACTCATGAACTGTGAGATCACGACCTGAGCGGAAACAAGAGTCCTGCACTCAACCGACTGAGCCGCCCCCCACCCCCCGGGCGCCCCAGACACTGGAAAACATCCTAAACCTGTGCAGCAATTCTGCCATCAGGGACCCAAGAGCACTCACATTTATAGTGTGGCCGAGCGACCGACGTGTTAGAGCTGGCATGTTCAGGGCACCTGCCTGTTCCTTCTCTGACCAGGTGACGAGGGGATAGAGAGAGGTGGGGCCCTTCACCCCACACCGGGGCGCGAGTCCGGCCTTGGGAGGGAGACGGGCTACTCCGCTCAGCTTGCCGAGTAGCGCAGCGGCCTGTGACTCTTTGGGTCGCCAGGGAATGCTTCTCAGAGCAGTGCTGTTCACTGATGCTCGGTCTTCCTCGACGGGCAGCGTCAGCAGAGAATGGGGTGTGGAGCTCGGGTGGGAGTCTGGAGCTAGATTTTGGATGACCTTGATCATTTGGATTTCTTCCATCAGCGGGGCGTGAACCGCCGAAGGTGTTGATGGTTTTCTAGCCTCTTCCATTTTCTGGGCCTCAAGGTGCTGGTACACGGCTGCGTCCCCGTGACCGCTCGTGGGATGAGCCTGGCGCTGCGTTACAGCATTGCAGTTTAAAAATCAGATCTCTTGCTCTTAGGTACTGAGAACAAACTGAAGGCTGATGGGGGAGGGGGCGGGGAAGGAGGGTGATGGGCACGGAGGAGGGCACGTGTTGGGATGGGCACTGGGTGTTGGATGGAAACCAACTTGACAATAAACTATAAAAGAAAAAAATAAATAAAAATAAAAATCAGATCTCTTAAGGGCCACCTGGGTGGCTCAGTCGGTTAAGTGTCCAACTTTGGCTCAGGTCATCTCATGGTTCATGGGTTCGAGCCCCACGTCAGGCTCTGCTGACAGCTTGGACCCCGGATGTTTCAGATTCTGTCTCCTTCTCTCTGTCCCTCTCCCGCTCATGCTCTGTCTCTCTCTCTTTCAAAAATAAACATTAAAAAAGTTTTTTTTAAAATAAAAATCAGAACTCTTGAAAAAAAACCTTATCCAAGCTATTATAAGGGTGGTTCATATTCTTAGCAAATCTAAAGGTTTACTTTTTTATCCCACTCATTAAATAAACCAAATTATAAAAGTAAAAGAAAATTATTTTTGCCATTATAACAGCAATGTTATAAAAATCTGTAAAATTTTACCCAGATCTCTTAGTGGGGGAAAAAATTTAAGACTAGATTATTTGGATGTCAGGTTCTTGTACATGAATAATAATCGAGAGTGGGTATTACTGTGAGGGTAAATTATTTATTTTTAAATTTTTTAAAATGTTTACTTTTGAAAGAGAGAGAGAGAGCGTGAGCAGGGGAGGGTCAAAGAGAGAGGAGATACAGAATCTGAAGCAGGCTCCAGGCTCTGAGCTGTCAGCACAGAGCCTGATTAGGGGCTCGAACCCACGAACCACGAGATCATGACCTGAGCCGAAGTCAGACGTTCAACCGACTGAGCCACCCAGGCGCCCCTGTGGTAAATTTTTTAAAAGGAAGAGCCTTTTTGTTAGTTTATGAAAAATATCCTAATATAGTGTACATAAGTCAGCCAGCTTCCGTAGTTAGCTTCTGGTTCAACTACTTAACAGTTTTTGTAACTTTTGACTGATACATTTCTAGGGCTTTGTTAACACTTTCTTCACAAATTCTCTCGCGCAAGCTCGCATATCTGAGTACCATCTTCAGACCGGACAGTCCGCCTCTCCTCCCAGACTTGTCCTGGCTTCTTGTGCTGATAAAGCCCAGGGAGTGAGCTGGGGGTTTAATCTCTGTTCTCTTGCTGCTTTCACGTCCCCGGCTGGGAGCGAACCTCCCGGGAGCCTGTGTCTCAAGCTCACTGTTTCCGAGGGTCTCTCTCCTCCTCCCTTTTCCCTCCTGAGGGGTGAGTGGAGGCAGCAGCCAGCTCCGTGAGCAGTGGCGGGCGGCGGCAGTGAACGCTTCTGGAAAAATCACCATGAATTCGTTCGAGATCTGATCCCTTGTTGGCTCTGCGCTTGCAAGCGTTCGGAATAGAACATCGATGTAAGTGAATCCTTTGGTACGAGAAAGCTTTGTTTTGTCGTTTCCCTCACATTTTCAGCTGAGGTTTGGAAACAAAACTAGACCTTCAGAAAAGTTTTCAGTGCGTGAATTCTCAGCCGAGAATGAGGTGCCACGTTACAAAAACAGGCTGGACGTTCGAGGAGGAGCCTTGCAGAGTGTCTTTGACTCGCTCAGCGGTTTGTTTCTGTGGTTGGTTTCTTTTCTCTTCGGAGATTTGGTTGGGGTCCTGAGATGCTCGTCTTCTAAGGCTTACATTTCATTTGTTTGAGTAAAATCCGGCGTTTGCTCAAAATCGGTGACAAGGAGGCAGAAACCCAGAGGGGAGGTTGTCACCACGTGCGTGTATTTTCTGGAGGAGGTGAGCGTGTAATCATCCCCTTTCTTTGAACCTCTCTCCCACCCTCTGGAGAAGATTGCAGCTTTTCTGTAATCGCGTCTTAGAAACTATTTTTCTCTGCCCAGTGACAGTGGCCTGCGCATGCGTTCTCTCCAGACTTGGGTGACTTGGCCTGTTGTCCTGCTTGTTTGGGGAGTCGCCCACGAGGTGGAACCTGTCCGGTGTTAGTGCCTTGGGGAGCAGACCGTGACATCGCGTTGCCCCTCGGGACCTGGAAGTGAGCCCTGCTTCGCGTTTCTGCCCCTGTCCCCCGTCCCGCTTTGGGTGCTGCTGTCAAAGATTGTCCCCTTCCTACATGAGATTCCTGGACACAACTTCTCCCTTAAAATGACCCTTGTCCCTTCCGTGGGCGGGTTGTATTGGTAAAGAACGTGGCTCCGTGGACGAGTGACACGTTAGCGGGAGGCCCTCTCGGGAAGTCACTTATATAGAAAGTGGACACACTGAGTTACAAAAAGGCAAATCATACTTCGCCGCAATTTCCTACGTTGTGATGTGAGATGAGGGCGAATCGCTGTCCGAGCGCCTTAGAGAAGGTTTATTTAGATCCGGGCTCAGCAAACTGCGGCCAGCCAGCTACTGTTTCTGCAAATAAAGTTTTATTGAAAACAAGACCACCACATCCACCTGTTCCCTTAATTGTCTGTGGCTGCTCTGCCCTGTTCCTGGGGGGGCAGGGGGGCGGTCACTGTGTTGCGTGTCACCCACAATGGCTGAAATGCTGTGCGGCCCTTTCACACAAGGAACCCAGCCGCCCCTGGTTTGCATCAGGAGGTGCCGGCCGTCTTCCATGTCTGCACGGCACTCCACCTCCGCCCCACGTCGTCACTGCTCCCCCTGCGTTTTCCTTCTTTGGTTAAAAACATACGTGTTACTGAGCATGTGCTGCACCCCAGGCCCCAGAAACAGAAGGGGCTGGCCCGGCACGTCCCCAGGGCTTGCCAGCTCCGGGGGAACGACCCCTCCGGTCACCCGCACACACAGCTCGCCAGCACACGGCAACCCCTGCGAAAATCGAACGTCACGTGAGGAATAAACAGAAGCATAGTTTGATGGATTAAAAAAAGATTTTTTTTTATGTCTTTATTTTATTTGGGGGTGGGGGTAGGAGCAGAGAGAGAGTAGGAGACACAGAATCTGAAGCAGGTTCCAGGCTCTGAGCTGTCAGCACAGAGCCCTATACAGGGCTCGAACCCACGGACTGTGAGATCATGACCTGAGCCGAAGCCGGATGCTTAACTGACTGAGCCACCCAGGTGCCCCATGATGGATTTTTTTTTAAGTTTATTTATTTTGAGAGAGAGATTGAGAGCACGAGTCGGGGAGGGGTGGACAGAGAAAGGGGAGAGAGAATCCCAAGCAGGCTCTACGCTGTCAGCACACCGCCAGACGTGGGGCTTGAACTCACAAACCATGAGATTGTGACCTGAGCCGACGTCAAGAGTCAGACACTCAACTGACTGAGCCTCCCAGGGGCCCCAGGTTTGTTAGATTTTTACTAGGCTTTTGTCTGGTCACTATTTTATGAACTATGAGTTTTTGAGGATTTGTATGACCTTCCTGAAGAGTAAGTTTGAGCAGATGCTTTAATCTTTGTCTTTCCGTTGGTGACATGAATATTATTATTCGCTGGGGGTATACCTCTGTTAAAAAAAACATTTTCAGTCAGAAAGCAAGCTTGATGGGATTCTGTGAATACACGGAGGACGGTCTGAACTCTTGAAAGACAGGAAAGGCCGTGTTGGGGCTTGTTCTGATCCCGTCAGAGTTTCAGAGTCAGAGGAGACCTGCGGTGGATCAGAGCGCTGTGCACGGGGGAGACGAACCACCTGACGGCGGTGGCCCCTCCTGACCGACCCCCGGAAGCACCTGGGCAGCGCCTGCACAAGGCCTTGTGTGCGGAGCCCGCCCCGGGCCGGTGACCACAGGGCCGCTAGCCGTGGCCTCGTGTCCGCAGGGAGGACTGACCCTGCCTGGGTGGCCCTGGCCGAGTCGGGGCCCCGAAGCCTCCAGGGTCCCAGGCGGCGCTCGTGCTCCAGGCACCGAGCTTTACGAACCTCTGCTTTATAAGATTCTTAATTCTATACAACTAGTTCACGTGATTACCTGAAATGGCAACTTTACACGGTACTTTGGAAATACGATTTGTAAAACATTGATGAAGCATTACACAAAATCATTGTCACTAACAGATACGTAGTAGAGAAAAAGGATTTATAATCTTTCAACATAAATAGAATCCTAGGACTCAAGAGAAGTAATCTAGACAGGGGGCCCCCTAAGGGCTCAGTCAGCGAAGCGTCCGACTCTGGATTCCGGCTCAGGTCATGAGCTCGCCGACCAGAAGTTTGAGCCCTGCTTGGAGCTCTGTGCTGACCGCATGGAGCCTGCTTGAGATTCTTCTCTCTCCCTCTCTCTCTGCCCCTCCCTTCCTCTCCCTCTCTCTTTGAAAATAAATACACTCCAAAAAAAAAGAAATGATCCAAACATCATCTAATCGAACCTGCATTTGGCAGGAAGGGACCTTGCCCATGGTCACAGCACTGATTTGGGACAGAGCTAAAGCTCTGATGTTTTCCTTTTCCTACCGGAAGCTTCCCTGTTGACCGCGTTACCCCGGGCCAGAGCATACATAAGGCATCTCCCACTCCTGCCGGTTTTTGGTTGAGGCTTAAACATAGCACATGTGTCCCCTTTGGCGGCGACAGCACGGACCCAGGACTGTCCTGCTCTTTCTTGCACGGAGCCAGCTACAGGGGGCTCCGCGAGCAGCGCCCCCGTTTCTTGAAGGTCTTCAGCCCACCGTCGTCCTGGTACCTCACGTCCCGGGCCTGGAACGCGTGCACTGCCCGTCAGGTTCACTGTTCACGGTGCGTTTCCGCACTTCTCTAGACGAGGTGGTGTGTTTTTAACATGGAGTTTGGAAGGCCATACCCTTTTCTTTGTTGCGTTTGGAAACCCTGCCAAGGTCGTAAAGAACTGGCTTCAAACCTAGAAGAATGTGCATAAGAAAGCAGTTGCCAGTAATCCTGAGTGAAAAGGGAAATGTCTGTCTGAAGGCTCCATGTTCATGCTGATCCTCGGATTTGGTTCCTGCGTATTTTTGCTCTGAATGGAAACTTGACGCTGGGAAGCAAGGGGCAGTGAGGTTTTAGGTTGGATGCCCGTGAAATCCTCTTGTAAATGGAGTATCACTTTGGGTCAGAGCCTTCCTGGAATTGTGTAACTTTCCCAGGCTGCTGTTTTGAGTCCTAAATTGAGCCGTGTGTCTTCGAATGATAGAAATTTCAATTCTCCATCTGGTTATAAAATGAGAAACTACAGCGATTTGGTTACTCAATGGACTCAGCTGTTTGCAGGGACTATTTTCTGTCTGTCTCTTTGTATGCCTTTCTCTTTGGTCTTCCCATAGCCTAGCTCCTTAGCTCAGACTTATAAACTGTGTCTGAAGGGTGTTTTCACAGCGTTCAGTCGGCCACGGAACAGCAACACAGATTTGAACCGCGTGGGCCCACTCGCGTGTCCGTTTTCTCCAGGAAATATGTTGAAACCACTTTTTGAGATTTGCAACAATTTGAAAAAATTTGCCGATGAACTGCATAGCCTGGAAATAACTGGAAAAAATTAAGAAAAATGTACTGTGAGACTAGCATATCTAGTACCTATACAAAGTACGTGTTAATTGTTATCGGGAAGGCTTCTGGTCAACAGGAGGCTCTTACACAGTTAAGTTTTGGGGGAGTCCGAAGTTCCACGTGGATTTTCTACTGTTGGTGGCAAGGGGCAGTTGGTACCCCGAGCCCCTGCGTTGTCCAAGTGTCAGAGACCAAAGCACTAGGTAGGGTTCTGTGATGGATTTGAAATTCACATGTACCCCTTTCTGCCTGTGTATCTAGATTTAGGTGTTTTGTTTTTTTTTTAATGAAAGCATTTTGCGTATTCACTGAAAATGAGTTAAATGGAAAGTAAAGTCATAGCAGGCTAGAAAGGGCAATGCTAGACCAGGCCCTGTGCTCGTACGTGAGTATTGAGGAAGCTGCCGTGTAGGGAGTGCGGGCCCGGCCTGCTGCGTAAGTTTGCGGTACGTGTATAAGCGGCAGACCATTCCAGCAGGTGGAGAAAAGCCAGGCGATTAGGGTACAAAGTTGATTTGGGAAAGCGAGGCCACAGGGTATGAAGGGGGGAGCCCTGGATGTGAATTCCGGCCCTTTGCTTTCTACCCTGGGGACAGTTTAAAAAAAGAAAAAATCTCTCTGGCCCTCCCCTGGAAAAGAAGGATTAGCTACCACTCAGGGTTGTGAAATGAGATCGTGTGTATAAAGTAAGTATCCCGCGCGGGTCTGGGGGCACTGAGTGCTCAGTACTGTGGGCCCCACGACACGGCTCAGGGGGAGGGGCTGCGGTCTCTGGAGGTGCCACCGGAGCCTGCAGTACGGAGACGCAGGGAGGGGCTGCGGAAGCGGCTCGAACCGGGACAGAGGGACACAGGGGGAGGAGGGACAGGGGCAGATGTGAGGCGGGAATGGACGTTCGATGGGTCTTCAGGACAGTACATAGCCTGGTCTGAGCGGAGAGCTGACGGAGGAACAGAACAAGAGATGACCTTTCAGTCTGTTAATGTGGACAAGTTCTCTGTCTTTTTCCGGTGTTTTGGTCTTTTCCTTCTTGAAAGTAATGTATAGACTAGAGCAAGAGTAAAACCCCTGTTTCCGCATTCGCGAACCTTCTAGAGAGTGTGGTCAGTCTTCTTTCTCCTTCCCCTCGCCACTCCCTTCTCTTTTACCTCAGTTCTCAGAGGCTCCCACCCCCACTTTTCTGGCTCACACTGCTCCCTGTCTGGGTCTTGGTTCAGTCAGTGGCACCCTGCACTGCTTGTGGGAGATCTGTCCCCTGATGTTAGGGCTGGGGCGTCGTGGGTCCCTGGACTGGAAGGAGTCCAGCCCAAGCGTCTTGGGTTTTTGAAAGGTGATTTTTAGAACTGTAATTCCAGGAGTATCCACTGTGTGGTGCTCACGCATCAGAAATAAATTCTAAAATGAAATGGTTCAAAGGGAATTCAAATGCCTTGTGACCCTGTGTGAGAGGTTAAAACCCATAATCGCACACAAAAAGAGGGAAATGGAGTGTGTTCTTTTGGTGTACACAGATTCACTTGGGTCTCTCCTAAGTAACAACCCCCAGTGCCACTTCAGTAATGTGACTCACTGATTTCCTGAAATCCCGAGTATTAGGACATGCATAGGGAACTGCTGCAGGCTATCAGAGGTGGTGTAGACACAAACGTGGGTAGATTTGGAGTTGGTACTAAGTTACGAAACAGCTATCTAGAGAACATGTGCCCTCGGTAACATTTAAAAATGATAATCAAGAGACGCCTGGGTGGCTCAGTCGGCTCAGCGTCCCATTTGGGCTCAGCTCATGATCTCGCAGTTCGTGGGTTTGAGCCCCGTGTTGGGCTCTGTGCTGACAGCTCAGAGCCTGGAGCCTGCTTTGGATTCAGAGTCTCCTTCTCTCCCTGCCCCTCCCCCACCCATGCTCTGTCTCTCTGTCTCTCACAAATAAGCAAACATTGACAAATTTTTTTAAAAATGACATCAAGAAAGACATCCAGACTCTTCCACAGTGTGAGGCTAGACAAATACCCTGAAGGGGAAGATTGAACAGAGGTTCAAAGCTGCTGTCTAGTTTTTTCCCTATAACGTCTGCCATTCCTCTGACCAAAAGCGGTTTTAAAACTAACCCTTTATTTCAGCAAGTTTCTCTGAAGCGAGGAGCGGAGCTCTCATGTAGCACACGTGTAAGCGGCTTCGGCGGCGTGACTGGTCCGCAGGCCGTGACGGGGCTGGCCGTTGGTGCCCGTTGCTTACAGTGCCTTGTTTTCCCCTCGCAGGTTTTCATCTCCGTGAACTGCTTAAGCACGGACTTCTCTTCTCAGAAAGGCGTGAAGGGGCTGCCTCTTAACATTCAGATTGACACCTACAGTTACACCAACCGCAGCAACAAGCCCGTGCACCGGGCCTACTGCCAGATCAAGGTCTTCTGCGACAAGGTGAGGGCGTCCGGGCGGGCGGGGCGCTTGGAGTAGAGTGTGCGAGGCTGCCTCTTCCCTCAGAAGGCCAAGGTCTGTGTAGTATTTAAGGCTGATGTACACGTATTGCTAGTAATACTAAATAGCTTTTGTGAGTGAGAAAGGATTGTTTCAGCCACACGAAGACACATTATACGGGGGGGGGGGGGATCTCCTTTTAGCTGAACAACCAGAGGGTCCGGGCAGTACACTTCGTTGGGCTTGTGGGTAGGGTCACGTGGTGCACAGAGGACACACGTGTTCGGTCGCAGGTGGCACCCGCTTACCGGGACTTGTCGGCAGCGCTGCCAGGTTGGAGCTCTTGAACTTCGCGTCCGCGGCCTCCGTGTGGATAACCGGAAAGGGCTGTCCTTTCTCTGACTCACCCCACTCCAGGCCCTCCGGCACGGTGCCAGCCAGCCGGGGAACTAGGGGAAGGGGAGGTGCAGGTTGGTCTCCGCGGCAGCGGGGGGCCACAGGAGAAGGTATGGGCCTGGATGATTTCGGCATCGGTTCTTTTCTCTGGGGAGGAAATGATCGCTGGTGCCAGGCGTGGAGCTGGGGGCTCGGCTGGGTGAAATCCCGGAGAGCCGCCGGGAGGCCCGCTGCGGGTGGAGGGCTGCGGACGGCCGTCTTCGAGAACCAGGCGGCGGCCGCAGGGAAGTGCGTGCTCCATCCACCTAAGACTGAAGACGACTTAGACTTGTCTCCCTCAGAAAATACCGGGCCATTTTTTTTGCCAGCCCCCTCTTTCTATCCTGTAAACAAACAAACAAACCCTCCCTGTTACTAAGATGTTTAGAAGGTGGGCGCCTGGGAGACACAGTCAATGGAGCGTCCAACTCCTGATTTGGCTCAGGTCATGATCCCAGGGTTGTGGGATCGAGCTAGCATCAGGCTCCACACTGAGCATGGAGGTTGCTCAAGATTTTCTCTCCCACTAGCACTCTCTCTCTCTCAAATAAAAAATAAAAGATTTTTAGAAGGCCCTAGAAAACTGGAAGTGTATTTGTTATCAGAGGTTTGCTATCCTGGCTTTTTTTTTTTAATGTTTATTTATGTATTTTGAGAGGGATGGGGGAGAGAGAACGCGAACAGGGGAGGGGCAGGGGGAGAGGGAGAGAGAGACTCCTAAGCAGGGACTTGACCACACAACCAGGAGATCAGGACCTGAGCTGGTACCACCCAGGTGCCCCCTGCACACATCTGTGGTTTCACGTTCTGTAGGCCAGAAGTCTGCCACCGATCTTGCTGGGCACAAATCGAGCTGTCGGAAGGTCGCCTCTCCTTCTGGAGTCTCTGGGGGAGAATCGGTTTCTTTGCCTCTGTGTCCTCTAGAGGCACCTGCAGCCCTTGGCTGGTGGCGCCTTCCCCCTTCCAAGCCGGGAGCCTCACGTCACATCTGTGCCACCGCTTCCGATCTCACGTGTCCTTGTCTCATTCTTCTGCTCTTAAGGACCCCGTGATCAGACTGGGAACCCTGTGGTTCTTGGGCTGACACGGATGATCCTGGCACTCACCCTAACTCGGTGTCAGCTGACTGGCAACCTGCTGTCTCTGCTGTGTCAGCTGCCGTGTGCGCAGGGTCTGAGGACTTGGGTATGGACACTTCTGAGGAGCTGTCTCCCCTCCCCCCCCCCCGCCCCGCACCACTTCCTCATTTTACAAATGACGAGGCACATCAGGTGTGGAGCTGCGATTTCTGACCCAAAGCCAAATTTCTTCCCTTCACGCTACATTCCTTTTATGAGGCGAAAGAAAACCTACAGAGGTGTCCAAAGCCATACAGACTGTAAGCCCTAATTTTTTGTTATTTGATTCAACAGACAGAATTATTCTGATTGTTTCCTAAGTGCTCACTCTGTCTCTGATGTATATTTCTGGGGCCACACGGTTTGTGGACTTGCCCTGGCCCGTGGGTCACACTTAGAACTCAGCTGTGATAGAAGATGTGAGCCTCAGCGAGTATGAACTGGAGTTCTCCATGTCGGATGGTAAAGATAAGAGCAGTTTTGCAGAGAAGGAAGTGTTGATTGATGATCTTAAACGAATTTGGGGGTTTTTTTGTGTGTGTTTTTTCTTTCCAAAATTTTATTTAAATTCAAGTTAGAGACACCTGGGTGGCTCAGTCGGGTAAGCATCTCGTTGGATCTCAGATCTTGATCTCACAGTCGTGAGTTCAAGCCCCACATTAGACTCTGCGCTGG
This sequence comes from Mungos mungo, assembly GCA_004023785.1. NCBI lineage: Eukaryota > Metazoa > Chordata > Mammalia > Carnivora > Herpestidae > Mungos > Mungos mungo. The sequence continues at coordinate 27,918 of PISW01005867.1, read as the reverse complement.
GCGTGAAGTCCACTTCAAAAAAATTAAACTCTATTTAGTTAACATCTAGTGTAGTATTGGTTTCGGGAGTAGAATTTTGTGACTCATCACTTAATATAACACCCCGTGCTCGTCAGAGCACGTGCCCTCCTTAATGCCCGTCACCACGTAGCCCCCCCCACCCTCTTCTCTCCAGCGCCCTCAGTGTGTTTTCTGTAGTTAACATCTTTTATGGCTTGCCTCCCTCTCTCTCTTTTTAAAAATTTATTTTGAGAGAGAGGAAGTGAGCCGGGGAAGAAGGGCAGAGAGAGGGAGAGAGAGAATCCAAAGAAGGCTCCAGGCTGTCAGTGCAGAGCCTGACGTGGGGCTCAGTCCCACCAACAAGAGACTGTGACCTGAGCACATCTTCCTTTCATCGCTTGATGGACATTTGGGGTTATTGTCGGTAACGCTGCTGTAAGTAGCGGGGGCACGTGCCCCTTCACGTCTGTGTTCCGTGTCCTGTGGGTGAATAGCAAATAGCGCGACTCCCGGGTCACAGGAGAGTTCTGTCCTTAACTTTCCGAGGCACCTCCGCACTTCTCCTGAGCGGCTGCACCGGTTTGCATTCCCACCAACGGTGTGAGAGGGTTCCCCTTTCTCCACATCTTTGCCAGCTCTGATTCCTGGCCACCTTCTGTTGTCTCCTGAGTTGTTAAGTTTAGGCATTCTGACAGCCGTGAGGGGGTATCTCATTGTGGGTTTGATTTGTGCGCCCCTAATGATGTGTGATGTTGAGCATTTTTTCATGTGTCTGTTAGCTGTTTGTAGGTCTTCTTTGGAAAAATGTCTGTTCATGTCTTCTGCCCATTTCTTAACTGGATTATTTATTTTTGGGGTGTTGAGTTTGGTGAGTTCTCTATAGACTTTGGATGCCAGCCCTCCATCGGAGGTGTCATTTGCAGATTTCTTCTCCCGTCCCGTAGGTTGCTAAATTTTTAGTTTTGTTGATTGTTTTCTTTTGATGTGCAGAAGCTTTTTCTTTGTGTTCTTTTCTTAAAAATTTTTGTTTGTTTTTTGGGAGAAAGAGAGAGCATGAGTAGGGGAGAGGGGCAGAGGGAGAGAGAGAATCTTGAGCAGGCTCTGAGCTGAGTGCGGAGGGGCTGAGTCTCACGAACTGAGAGCGTGACCTGAGCTGGAGGCAGGGGTCCACTGACGGAGCCCCCCGGGCGCCCGCCTCGGCTGTCCTACGCGGTCTCCTGCTGCCGCTTCTCTGTGGAATGTCCCACCTCCTTCCTCGATTCCCTCCTTCCTACGATTTTACTTACCTGTTATTTGGCGCCTGCGAATTCATTTTTCTCTGCTGGTTCTCAAAGCTCACATTCTGTGAATCTTGTCTGCACCTGCAGTAAGAAACTAGAAAGTACCCCTCCCTGGCAGTCCTGGAGAGGCCCTTACATTGTTTTCCTCCCCTGAGAAGGTTTTGTTAGTGCTCGGTTATGAATTGCTCAGCTGGTTTGATAAATGGAATTTTCTCTTATTTCAGAAGCAGCCTCGGTGTCACAGTTTTTCAGACAAAACAGGAACAGGAACTGGGTCTCCAACCAGTGGAGATTTGGCAGTTTCTCTTTCTACAAGCTTGTCTGTATCCGTGGTTCATCTGTACAGAGGAAAATGCTGTTGACGTTTATTTCCTGCGGATAGTTTTCTTCATCAGAGTGATACTCACCGTAGCTGTAACCGGGAACAGGTGTCATCAGTCAGCCTTTTTAGGTCATGGCCTGAGGTGATGGCCCAAGATGGGTCTCTTCAGTCTCTGTGTGAGAGAGTGAAGCCGCGTGAGCTTCCACGGTTTTCTGTGACGCCGCAGGACTTCCTTTAGCATTTGTTGCAGAGTCTGTGTGACAGATTCCTCCAGCTTTTGTGCATATGAAATGCGTTTCACCTCTGATTTTTACTTTTTGAGAGAGAAGAGGAGATGAGTGAGCGAGGGACAGAGAGAGAGAGAGAGAGAATCCCACGCAGGCTCCTCACTGTTGACGCAGACCCCAAAGTGGGGCTTGAGCTCAAAAATCTTGAGACTGACCTGAGATGAAGTCAGATTCTTAACCCACTGAGCCACGCAGGCACCGCTCACCTCGGATTTTGAAAGCTCCTTTTGCTGGGTATAAAATTCTGTTGCCTGCTGTTTCCTGCAGAGCTTGAACGACACGACTGTGTGGTCGTCAGGCTTACATTCTAAGGGGAGATGCGCTGTCATCAGTGTCTTAGCTCAGCATGTCTATTTTTCTGGACTCCTTTCCCTTCTTACCAGCTTTGAACAGGCTGCGCTGTTTCTTTACATTTCTTGTACTTAGAGCTTGTTGAGCGTCTTGGATCTGTCGTTGACAGTTTTCGTCCTGTTGGAAACGTTGCCAGCCAGCGTTTCTTCGAGTATGTTTGTTCTTGCGTCCTCCTCTGCGGGCGCCAGGTGCACGTGTGTGTGTACGGCTGCTTGCGGCTCCCGCGGCTCCCGCGTGCTCTTTCATTTTCTGGGATGACTTTCTCTTTGTGTCTCATTTTTAATAGTCTCTGTGCCGATGTCCTAAATCAGTTCACCACTCTTGCCTCCGCCTAGTCGGAACTGCTTCGAACCCCCTCCAGTGTGGTTGTCATCTCAAGACGGTGTCGTTATCGTCTCTCGAAGATCAGTTTGGGTCTGTTTTGGAGCTCTCGTCTCTCAGTATGTGGTTTTTTCACTGACTTTTTGGACATAGGGAAGGCAGTTACAATAACCACGTTAATGTCCTTGCCCGAAGTCCATGTCCATCCTGGGTGTGGTCAGTGGTCTGCCGTCCCCCTGCGGTCATGTTTCCCTGCTTCTTTACGTGCCTGGCAATCTTCCTGGACCCCAGGCCTGGTGAGTTCTACCTTGCTGGGTGCTGCATGGCTTTGTAATCCTCTGGATCTTTCAAGCTTCGTCCTGAGAGCAGGTAGTCACTTGGAAACTCTTTGATCCCTGCAGGTCTCACCGTTGCGATCTGACAGGTGGACCAGGCACAGTGCTCACTGTCAGCTGATTATTTCCCGACTGTTCTGCTGAGCGCCCCGTGAACTTTAAGTTTCTCCAGTCTGACGGGTGGAATCAGGCACTATATTCTAGTCTTCACCGAGGGCTCTCCCCTGTACCTTTGGGGAACTTTCTTATGCTTGTTTATCTCAGGACTCTGCTGACTACTTGGGGGGACCCTCCACAGGTCTCTGGGGTTCTTCCTGGTGTAACACTTTCCCCTTCGCTACTTTGTCCTGCTGTCTTGCTCTGTCTGGATTTTCACCTGTGTCTCGACCCGGGGGCCTGGACGGGGCCGACCAGGCCGTCCCTGCGCTGCAGCCTAGGAGCTGTGAAGGCAGGCCGCTCCCGGGGCGCTCGTCCGGCTTGCTCCCTGCCTCTCAGGGAGCCCTGCTGTCTGGTGCCCGGTGGCCCCGGCCTTGAAAATCCTTGCTCCACGCAGCCGTCTTCTTTCCGCTCCGGGTGGAGGGCAGATCGGGTCTGGGAGGCACCCGCCGCGAGTGGGAGCAGCGGTCCCCTTTTCTGGGGGGGGTGCCTGATAACTGGGAGGGGACGCCCTGTTGGTTTAAAACTACGTTTTGGGAAGTGTCACTTGTCATCAGAATGGAGCTACTGTGGACTGCTGGGAGGGCCAGGGAGATACTACCCTGTACGACAGCAGAGGGGCGGGGGGGCGGGGAGAGCGGGCTCCTGGCCTCGTGTCTGCGTCCGGAGGTGGTGCTCGGTGAGCCGCTCGTGGCGACACTCGTGAACCCAGATGGTGTGTTTACCGATGCGGTAGCGTATTCCCACCTTCTAGAAGGGTCAGGGGGTGGTTTGTGGTCCGTTTATTAAATCTGGCTTAATTATGTCATAATACCAAGGTCTGTGGGATGGTTTTTGTCGCCTCTCTTTGGTGTTAGGGAATTTGTTTTCAGAAAAATAAGCTGCTCATTCATATTTAAGTGGGTGACTTTGTAAAGAGACCTGTACCCCCAGAAATAAATGGCTGCCGGAGGAAGTAAGATGGTTCGTTTGTGGTTACGTTCTTACCGTGTGCATTTGCTAATTTCAGGTCATGTTTGTTAGTAATACGGCTTTTTATTTTTGTGGGTTCAGGTGCGTGGCCCTGCCGTTCGTGTAATTGATGCACGTCGTGTACGTGCGCCCTCTTTTTAGGACTGAGAGTCCACTTTTTCTCTTTTAAGTGGTGAGGCAGACTTCTAGTTAAACCCTTGCTTTTGTGAGTTCTAGTTGGTCAGCTCTGTCGCTTGGTTGACGCCAGGTCCTCGGACAGAGCCCCGGCTTTCACTGATGTCGTTGCCCGCTTGGGGGGGGGTGCACGCGAATCAGGGTCAGCGTGTCTACGGTCACTGATGTTTTTGGAGGCAGTTAGCGCGTCAGCAGTTTTAGAGGAAGCTCCGCTGAGCTCCATGAATATAATAAGTAATGGGGTTCGTCTCTAGAGATGTTTTTTTCCCCCGTAAGTCAGGGAAGAGTACAGAATTTACAGAGGATCAGAGAAACAGTATCACGCCTTGTCTTCTCTTGGCTTCTAGGGAGCCGAAAGGAAAATCAGGGATGAAGAACGAAAGCAAAGCAAGAGAAAAGGCAAGTGTCCTGACCCCAGCTCCCAGTTGAACGCCTGTAAGTAGCACTGTTTCTGCCAAGTGTTTCAGACCTTTTCCCTGAGAACGGTGACTCTTTGTTCAAGCAGAAAATATAGTCACGAATACTTAATACTGTGAAGGGGCAGCATGGCTTTTTTTTTTTTTTTTTTTTTTCCCAGCTACAGAATCAGCTGAGTGGCTGAACTAAGGACTTTCCTTGGGGAATCACAGGAAAGTTTTTCCAGACTTCGGACTGTTTTGGCTATTACTTTTAGGCCGGGTTGCTGATTCCAGTCCTGAAAAATAACACATATTCTATCTGAATAGCTGATGATGAAATTGGGAGAAGAATGCGCTGGGGAAGTCAGGATGCCTGACTCCCAGCTGAGTGTGGTCTTCCTGTACCCAGTGTTCTAACATTTCAGAAGCTGTCGGGCTGCCGTTTGCCGTTTGGACGTCTTACCAGAAAAGCTTTCTTGCCTTCTTCCTTTTTTTAATGTCACCGATATCCCTGTATCTGCCAACTACAAGCGGAAATGCTGCTGGGCGGCCGCAGTGCTGGGTCTGGAGGGCGTGGGCCGAGAGCGCCCGGTGTCTGGGGTCCGTCTGCTCGGCGGGCCCTGGGCCGGCAGCGCGCTGGTCGGGCCTCCCGTCGGCATCCGTGCACAGGCTCCCGGGAGAGCCCCTCGCTGAGGACGCCAGGGCCGGTGACCAGGCAGCGGCGTCCGTGATTTAATAAATAAAAAACCTCGACAGTCGTCCTTCCTCTGAACGTCTCTAAGGTTAGGTCTTGAGGTCCCGTCGGAGGCGTAGAGGTGTGGGCCCCGCAGGGCAGGGCGCGGCGCCGTTGGCGTGCCACCGCCTCACCAGGAGAGCCGGGCGGGCTCCCTTCCGAGTTATGTCGATGCGGCTGTAAGTTTTAGCCTTTCAGACAAAAGTTACATATGCTTCTGATTCTCTGTGTGCACGTGTCTCTGTACATTTACAAGTAGCCTCTTCTCTCTGGCTGTGGTAAGATGTTCAGGTGACTGTAGTATAAATACAAGCACCCTATTTCTTTGCGTAAACTGTGGTTTTCTTCTTTGTTCAGGCACCATGACCCGTACCTGATCCAGCGCTGCAGTTTCAGTTTCTTAAACCCGAGCAAAGTGCTCTGGGGCCTGTACCCAGTCCGTGACTATACGCTGCTGACCGGGGGGGGCCTCGCTTCTGTTTGTTTTTCCAGTTTCCGATGTCAAAGTGCCACTGCTCCCCTCCCACAAACGAATGGACATCACGGTTTTCAAGCCCTTTATTGATCTTGACACACAGCCTGTCCTCTTCATTCCCGACGTGCACTTCGCCAGCCTGCAACGGGGCACTCACGTAGGTAGCCGGGGCCCAGGGTGGCTGCGGGGGGCTCACGCCCGACACGGAGAAGGTCTTTGCCATTCGTTGTAAACAGAGGCCAAAACGGAGTGAGGCATGGCCAGCATTCCAGTCTCTGGAATATTCAGCCGACGCGACGCCCTGGCGGCAAAGTGTGTGCGAGCGCCGCTGGCAGCCCTGCAGCCCCGGGCCTGTCGCGCTCTGCGTGCGTGCGTGCGTGCGTGTGTGCATGCGTTTGCGCCACAGTTCACGCAAAGATGCTGTAATAGCAGCGTCGCTTGCAGTCTGAGTCTGTGATCCCGTGGATTTCACTCGTGTGGTCTGGGCGGGAGGGAGAAGCCAGAGGAGTCCCTGGGTTGTAACGTCAAGGGCAGAAGGGACGTCCGAAGGCTCTTTTCGTGGTTTCGGTTTCTGAATCTCGGCTGGCACACGGAGAGCCGTGTCTTGGCAACTGCTGTGAAGCCAGCGCGCGCCCTGCTTTGAGCAGGGGCTCAGTGGGGATGGCGGCTGGCGTGGCGTGGAGCCTGCTTTCCGTACACAGCTCGGAAACCCGTGCAGATGATCTGCCACGCACTTTGTGCCCAGATTTCTCCGGGCTCATGGCGTTTTAGAGTTCTTGGGGTGTGGGGCGGGCATTGCCACTGTCTTCAGCTTCTGATGAGAAGCTTCCAGTGAGCAGGGCTCAGCAGATGGTCCCTGTGAAGGCTCAAGGAGTAAACATTGCAGGCTTTTGGGGTCACACAGTGTCCGGTGTGACTATTCAGCCCTGCCATCGTGGTGCCAAAGCAGCCATAAGCGGCACGCCAGTGACTGAGTGCGGCTGTGTGTCATGATGCCCTGTCTTCATGGTGACAGGCGTTGGGCCAGACTCGGCCAGTCGTCCATAGTTTCCCACCCCATAGATTCCCACCCCCGGCTTAGAGAAGCTCAAGATACCTGTAAGAATCTGGTTATTGAAGCATAAGGCTAAAGGATTGTATACTAGATTGGTCACATTCAAAATTATTTTCATTTTTGGAATAAGTCACTTATGGTCTGAAATATTTTGAGCACACACTTGAAAAGCTGTTTTTTTGGTTTTAGGTTCTTCCTCTTGCCTCAGAAGAATTGGAGGGTGAAGGGTAAGGTTTATGTTTTTTTTATTTTGTTTAAATGTTTATTTTTGAGAAAGAAAGTGAGAGAGCATGAGCAGGGGAGGGACAGAGAGAGGGGGACGGGGATCCAAAGCGGGCTCTGCGCTACGGGGTTCGAACCCATGAACCTCGAGATCATGACCTGAGCTGAAGTTAGACACTTAACCAACTGAGCCACCCAGGTGCCCCTGTTTTGTTTGTTTTAATAAATTCTTCTGGTTTTTAAACAATCTCAAACTTACAGAAGAATTGCAAGTGTAATACAAAGAGCCCACTTTTTCCTGAGTCCTTTGAGAGTGAGCTGCAGACTCAGTGACCCGTCATTCCTAGACAGGTGACCGTAGCTGTCCTGCAAACAGGACAGTCTCCCGCGTGAGAGTCAGCATCTTCACAAGACGTGAGCACCAGCTGGCGCCCGTTCCCCTTCCAGGCTTCGCCGGGGGTTCCGATAATGTCCTTTAGGGCAAAAGAGGACCCAGTTCAGACCCTGTGTGTCCAGTGGTCTCTTAAGTCTCCTTCAGCCTCGAACGGTCCAGTCTCTCCTGGACTTTCCTGACCTAGAACTTTTGAAGCTTAGAAACCCGTTGCTTCGTGGAATGGCCTCAGTGTGGCTTTGCTCCCTGTTTTGTCAGGAGTAGATTCAGGTGTCCGTGCGTCTTGGCAGGAAGTTCCTGGACACAATGCTGCGTCCCAGTGTGTCCTGTCAGGTGGCACAGCTTGCGTTTGCCCCCTGCCAATGCTGTCCACCCCGATCGCTTGATCAAGGTGCTGTCTGCCAGGCTGCTCTGCCGTGAAGCTCTTCTGTAGTGTTTGGTGTGGAGCTAGCTGCTTTGTGGCTTTTAAAAATCTCATTCCTCATCAGATTTCGAATTTATTCATTTTTTTTCTCTTTTATATCAGTACGGACTCAGTTTCCAACTTTATTCAACAAGTTGCACATCATTTACTTGCTCACATTGTCCCAGTAGGTCAGCGGACTCCTTCAAGGGACCCCGGAGTCCCCTGCCATGACCCCTCCCCCCCAGCTCCCTGAGCACGTCCTCACTTTCAGGCTCCATGTCTTCCGGGCACTGGGGTTTTCCCTTCCCAGCCTGAGAACCCGCCTCTCCTCCAGGAAGGAGCCGGGCCCTGGGTGTGCTCCTGACCCCTGCCTGTTGCTGCCCCCCCCCCCACAGCATGTGGGCGCCCTCCTCGGCCCACTTGGGCACTGACCGCCCATGCCAGCTCACCCACCCCCACTCCCCGCCCCGTGCTCTACCGTGTGGAGGGCTGGTGCCCTCTCCTGGGCTCTCCGTTCAGACCCAGGTTGCCTACAGAGCCATTTTCTCTGCAGGCCAGGCCTCCGCTGCCCCTCTGTCTCCTCGCCTGCTCAAACAGAGCCTGCGGTGCTCCCGGGGTAGACGTGCTGGAAACGGAGCCGGGCACACTGAGTACTTTAAGGGCCAAGCCCGGTCCTGGAAGCGTGGTTCTGCCCAGAACCGAGCACTCGGTGTCTTCACTTTCAGTCGGTGCGCTGTTTTCGCGCTCACGGCCGCCAGACTCCCTCACCGCGTAGAACTCGCGCCCTACGACCTGAGCTTGGAGCCGGTCACTCCTCAGGAGGGGCTCTTCCCCTCTTTCTTGGCACAGACACTGCCGTGTTTTATCCTGTGACCGTCTCCAGAGTCCTCTTCGGCTCTCCTGCCCGCAGGTCCCGGAGTCGCCTCCAGGCTTTACCACACGCACCCTTTGAGCACAGCATTCTCGTTTCACGAAACTTTGAAAGATTTCCTAATCGCCTGCAACGTTAAGTCTGAAATTCCTTACAGCCCGACGATGGAGGGATTCCATCTCAGAGTCCAGCCTCCCGGATTTGTCTTCCCGCAGAGCATTTTATCTTAGCCAGCCTGGCTCGGGGCCACACTTGCCCCACTGTTGACACGTTCCCTCCTCTGTGACCACCTCTGTGTGTACATCTCAAGTCCTGCCTCCTCCATAAAGTGTTTCCTGGAAGGCAGCTTGATCTAGGGTAGGAGCAGTGGAGGGCGTCTGGCAGGGGACCTCAGGAAGTCCCAGGTCTGCCATTAAATTGTGGGAGCCTGTTCGGTCAGCATCTGCCCTTGGGCCTCACGTTTTCATCTACAAACCAAGGAAGCTGGGCCAGGTGAAGAGCCAAGGTCATTTTGAATCCAAACTCCAGTGATGTGCCCTGAAACTCTTTTTTTGTTCCCGCAAGTGATGTTGTAAGTTGAAGTCACTAATTGCACCGTTACGATTGCCTGCAGATCTAACTTGAAAAGGGGTCCGTATGGATCCGAGGATGATTTCGCCATCCCGACTCCTGCCAAGCTGCCCCGGGCAGAAGAACCAAAGAGAGGTGCGTGGGTCACGTTGCTTGTGGGAGTTTTCAGTGAGAAGTGAGTTCGGCCTCTGTCAGAAGCATGAATCGCTCAAACAAATCCTTCTGGCTCGACGTTCTTGAGCGTTCTTCCATCCGACCAGCTCGGCTTGAAGCGAGGACCTAACAGCGGAAGCTGAGAGCTGTGTTCCTTGAGATCGAGATGATTTTGGTTCATGTTTACTGTTCCCGATGTGGATGTCTGTTTATCTTAACGGCTCTCCGGGGTCTCTTATTTTGCTTATTTTTCTCGTATGAATAACCGCGTCCTTTCTCTCTCCCCCGTTCTGTGCTCCTGCCTGGGAATTAGTGCTGCTGTACGTGCGGAAGGAGTCCGAGGAAGTCTTTGACGCCCTGATGCTTAAGACTCCGTCTTTGAAAGGCTTGATGGAGGCCGTAAGTACCAGAAACTGGGAAACCCTCTTTGGAGAATGAAAAAGTGACTTAAAAAGAAGCTTCATCTGAAACAAAGTTTATCAGACCTTCCAGATTCCTTGTTATACTGGAATCGGTGAGGCTCGTGCTGTGTGGCACAGCCCACCTTTCATCCGGCCTTGTGTGGCCCTGAGTCGTCTGCCGGGCCACCCCCGACTGGGTCTCACCCCACCGCACCCCGCACTCTCCTTGGTGGATAGGAACCTCTGAGTGATGTCCAGTCAACTGAATGAGTGCTTTTGGGTTTTTGTGGGGGTTTTTAATGTTTTATTTATTTTGGGGAAAGAGAGCAGAAGCTGGGGAGGGGCAGAGAGAGAGGGGGACAGAGAACCCCAAGCACGCTCTGCACTCACAGCAGCGAGCCTGAAGCGGGGCTCGAACTCGTGAACCGTGAGATCTTGACCTGAGCTGAAGTTGGATGCTCAACCGAGCTACCCAGGCACCCCCTGAGTCGAGGGCCTTTGTGATGATCTGTGCAACAGTTTTTGTTTGTTCATTTGTGTTTTTAGACATTCTACAGTTTTTTAGGTTTATTTATTTATTTTGAGAGAATGTGTGAGTGACGGCAGGAGCAGAGAGAGGAGAGAGAGAATCCAGAGCAGCCTCCACACTGTGGGCGCGGAGCCTGACGTGGGGCTCAGACTCACTAACTGTGAGATCGTGACCTGAGACGAAGACGGACTCTTAGCCGACGGAGCCCCGCGGGCGCCCTGATCTGTGCTGTAGTCTGTTACATACTTGGTTAAAGCAGGTTCCCATTTAGCAAATCGCTTAGAGACTAACAAAAATTATTTTTAATCAAATAGAGGTCTTTTAAAAATTCATAGATAAAAACAGTGGCTCCTTGGTCGACCTTTGAAGCTCCTGATCCTGAGGAGTGAGCGAGCTTATGTCAAGTCCTTACCCAAAGCCTGTTCGAGAAGATGTAGACGTGTAGCCAGTGACAACCCTAAGTCCTTCTCACAAGCCCTCAGCAGTGAGCAAACTCACCCCGGCCCGCCTCCTGGGAGGTCAGCGGGCGACGGCATGAGAAGGAGCCAGGATAGAATACAAGCAGCCTGGTCCGGATCCTGATAGTCGTCAGCCCCTGCAGGTGCGGGCGTCTTCGAGCTCGGAGCATGCGCGTACCGGGGCTAGAAGCCTGTTTCCCCTGGTTCTCCCGACAGCCGCCGTGTGTTGGATTCAGTGAACAAATATTTGTTAGGCATCTGGTTTATGCCAGAGACTGTTCTGGCTACTAGGGTTCCAAGTGGAGTTCAGATGCCAGTTAGGAGGGTGGGGGCAATACAATAGGCACAGAAAGGGGCGCCGAGGCGGCTCAGCAGGTTGAGCGTCTGACTCTTGATCTGGGCTCAAGCTGTCACCCCAGGATCATGGGACTGAGCCCCTAGCACAGAGCCTGCTGACGAGTGCCCGCCTCCCTGGCTCGCGTGAGCTCTCTCTCCCTCGCTCTAAAAATTAAAAAAAACTTTTTTAATAGGCAAAGAAACTAATAAGTAGTTTTCCCAACACTGATAAATGCAGTGAAGAAAAAGAAAGCAGGGTACCTGGACAGCGGGCCGGGGGAGCCGCAGTCTCTCGGGGGCCTTGAGCTCACCGGCCTGTTCCCATGTTCCCGCCCCCCTCCAGCCAGCGCCACCATCAGCCTCTGCTCTGTGTTGTTTTCAGCTCCCTGCGACTTCCCCTGGGTGACCCTTTCCTACCTTGTCCTCGGGCGGCCCTTCCTCACTGAGAGCCGCGCAGACGGCTAGTTGTGGGGAGAGAAGAAATGAAAACGGTGGAGGCTTTGCTGTGCACGCGCAGCTGGCGCCCGGATCCCGGAGAGTTTTCAGGGCCACGTGCCTCGCGGGGCTGGGTTCCTAGTGGACATTCCGCCGACACACAGGGAGTTATGACCCAGGGACACAGCAAAACAGTGGATTTATTGGGGGCGCCTGGGGTTTCTGTCGGTGTCACGTCCATCTTTGGCTCAGGTCACAGTCTCACGGTTCGGGAGTTCGAGCCCTGCAGGCGGAGCCTGTTTGGGATTCTCTGTCTCCCTCTCGCCCTCCTCCCCTGCCTCTGCCCCTCCCCTGCTCCTGCATTTGCTCTCTCACTCTCTCAAAATAAATAAACTTCTTTAAAAAATCAGAGCAAAATAAAAATGAAAAATTGCTCGTTTGAAAAAGAAAAAGAAACGGATTTGTTTGTATGCTGAGAACTTGGATCCAGTCTGCAAGGCATGTTTTGGGAGCCTGAAAGCAGTCGGAGGCTGGCGTGCCGAGGCCCCTGTCTCCGTGCTGCCTTGAGTTCTGCCCTTCGGATGGAAGGTCAGCTGCCCCCCGGCTTCGGGCCGGTCTGCACACGTCTATAGAGCATCTGGTCCAGAGGAGTCAGCTCATCCTTGGATTAATTCGTCCTTTCTCTTTAAAGATGGCCCCTGGGCGCTCCCAGGGGACCTGCAGGCTTCGCCCTGTCCCGAGGGCCCCGCTCGGTGTGGCCCTCACTGATCAGAGAGGGGGGTGGGCAGTTGGGCCTCCGAAGGGGGTGGGCGAGGGCCCCTCCCCAGCCTTCAGGCACAGGAGCCAGAGCCTGGTGCACTTGTGAAAGTCCGTGCTCCCTCCAGAGACGCGCCCTCCCTGGCTTGCGCCCAGGGACGGCAAGGTTTCTTGTGGGCTGTGGGGCGTGGAGATGTTTGTTCCCTTCTGGAAGCTGCCCCCTGCTTCGCGCCGAACGCACGTCTGTCCTCACTGCAGTCCCGTGGGACTCGAAGTGCGGGCCTCTACTGAGGAGGACGGTCACGTGTGTGGATTTATACACTTGATCACTCGTGACGGGGCGGCTGCGTGCCCTTACACCCGTGGAGTGTGACCCTCACGTGAACTGCGGACGCTAGTTCACAGTGCTGGGGCGACGTTGGCTCCTTGCAGGCAACGACGGCTCCGCACGGACGTGAGGCGGTGGCCCCGGCGTCGGTGGTGGGCGCGCAGCCGGGGGCTCTCCGCTCGCTTGTTTGTAAACCTCAGACTCTCTATACAGTGCTCGTTGTTTAGAAGGGTGACTATACAGGACACTTAGGGACGTCAGTAAACGGGGAGGGGACGACAAGCAGATTGCAGCCCCCCCGAAGGCAGGAAACGCCCCCACCCCCACCCCGGGTATGCGCGCTTTCATGTGTGACTTGGCACATGCGCTTCGGAAAGACAGAACGCTGAGTGACTGGACACAGTATTTATATTTATAGTTTGTGCTTTAAAGCCATGAGATTAGCATTTTGTAATTATTCTTCTTGGTTCTTTTAGATCTCAGACAAATATGATGTGCCCCATGACAAGATTGGGAAAATATTCAAGAAATGTAAAAAAGGGTGAGTAGCTGGACTTTCTCCTGCTTGTAAATACCAGCGGTGTCCTGTCACGCGGACCCTGCTCACACACGCTGTGCCCGGTCTAGAAAGGGCTGTACAAACGTGAATGCCAGGGGGTAATTTTTCGTAAGTTATGCACACGACACTGATCTACCTTCGTGAGACAACGTTGTGGGACTTTTTTCAAGTGAAAATTTATTTGCTCTTCGCTTGCTTGGCAGCAGTGAAATGGCTCCAAATCCCGGAGCGCAGCACGAGGTTCAGTCAGGGGAGCCTGTCGCTGCCCCGCCTCCCGAGCCCTCCTCGTGAGTCAGGCGCCGGACCAGGCACTTTGCACGCTAAACTCCCACACCCCCCCAGCCGGTGTGATGTCCAGGAGGTCAGGAGTTCACACGAAAGGCAGCTGGGGTGCAGGGAGCCTGAGCCGTGTCCGCGGTCAGGGATCAGGTCCACGCCGCGGCCCTGGCTCGGTGCAGTCTCTGCTCCTTTTCCTTCATTCTCCTGTCCTGGATCGTGTTTTCAGTCCCAGAACGTTGCTGCTTTGTCCAGAAATTAGGATTTTTAGTCCTGTTTTGCTTAAGTGTCTGTGCTGTTTGCCGTGGGTAAGCTGAGTGCGGAGGAAGAATTTTTTGGCTTAAGTCTAAAGCAGATCCTATTTGAAATTTTCTAGATGGGTCTAGCGGGGAGGGCTGGACTTACTAGTAGCTCAGTTAAACTTGGAGGATATGTTGCAAGGGAAGATGATTTGTCAGGGAGCTGTGGCTTCAGATCGCTGAGGTGAATTTTACCGATACAATTTCTGAAGCTGGCCCGAGGCGGGGCTGCTCCCGCTGACGTGGCTGGTGCACTGTGATGGCGCCTGCGTATCGAGTCGTGACCACGTGCTGAAGCAGTGACAGTGAGAAGCTGGCGTGGTTTGCTCTATCCAGGCCCTACCCTATTACTAGAGCTTTATGTGAGCCCCTCAGGATAGGCCCTGTGGCCACCCCGTTCCACAGAGGGGCTGATCGAGGCTCAGGGAGGTTTTGTAAATGACCCGCCTCCGGCGCGGCAGGACCAAGTAGAGGGGTCTCGCTTCTCTTCCAGGATCCTGGTGAACATGGACGACAACATCGTGAAGCATTACTCCAACGAAGACACCTTCCAGCTGCAGATGGAGGAGCTCGGGGGGTCGTACCGACTCACCCTCACTGAGATATGAGGGCACACCGGCCCCCCGCTCCCGGCGAGGGCGCGAAGGCCTTACGCGGGTCTTCCCGACGGGGAGCAGGTGCATCGCAGGTGTGGGCGGAGGCCGCGGGAAGGGCTCCCGTCGGGGTGGAGACACGCTGCTCTGGGCTTGGAGGTAGCGAGCAGCGTGTCGCAGCAGCGCCCCTCGGGCAGCGGGGACACCCGTGGGCCACCGCGTCCGACTTTTCTGAGACAGATACTTAGGACCAAGAGTGAACGCTTTGTCCTAAGGTTCGTATGCTCTCTGGGAACCTTTGGAATATCTGCTGTGCTGTTTCTATAAAAATATGGGATGTTTGTCTTTTCACTGTTAGCAGGCCTGCTCCCTGTGCAGGTCAGAAAGGGCGGCGGGCTTGGCTTTGCGGACGTTGTGCCCTTGCCCGAGCTCAGCCGAACTCTGCCCGCCTCGGGGTCGCGGGAGCGGCCCCCAAAGAGGAGAGGATGCGCCCTTTCTCTCGCGGCCCCTCCTCCTCCCGAAAACGTTTACTCAAATAGGGCACAAGTCTCCCCGTGCAAGCGCACCAGCCGCCTTTCTCATGAAGAAATGAAGTGGGTCACAGTACGAGTCAGTTAAGCTACCGCAGCGTTGTACACAGTGCAATACGTTTCTGAAGGCCGGTGTCTGTAAATGTGTATATACGTGTCTTATACAAATAGATAATATATAAACACGGTGTCTGTACATAGAGCGAAGGGATGCAGTCCGGGTCGACCTTGCAGACTTTCCCGAAACGAAAGGTTAAGTTATTTTTGGTACCGTACGCGAGCAGACCGAGTACCGTGCTTAGCGGGGCGCACTCCAGCGCCCGGCGTGTGCTCTCCCGGACGGCAGCCAGCCCGGCGCGGAGTGGAGCCTTCTCCAGCCGCAGAGCCCCCGTCTGCTCTGGAGAATGCTGTCACTCGGATCTCCGCACCGTCCAACAGATGAAGTAAAGGAAAACCACGAGCGCGTTTCCCGTCTTGCGCGCGCCGCCCACGGTCGTGTGAACCTAGAGGGGACACGCGATGATCAGAACACGCCCGGCGGCTGTTGTGTCCTGGCTGATGCGCCCCCAAACGCAGGCCCTCCTCACCTTCCTGCTGCAAGAAGCGGTTTCTGTGTCACCAGGGTCCAGAGCCTCGAGGCCTCGCCGGTCTCGGGTGCTGACCGTTCTGGAAGGCAGTCGAGAGGCCATGAGACTGTATTAACCGGGGCGGGGGGCGTTTTGTCCACGTGGTTAAGTATGTAAGTGTTCTACAACGTGTGATTTATAACCAGTAAGATCACGGGCGCCTAGGGTCGGGGGGCTCGGGCAGGTCGTCCGTGTGAGCAGGACTGATAGTCCCACTTCCGCGTTCCGCCGTTCTAATGAAGTATGTGAACCAAATCGCCGGGTTTCTAAGATATCATGGGACACGGGTCATAACTATTTTATATTTTGTTTTATGAAATTAATTTTTGTCTCGTTTCTGTTTTTAATTGTATCACTGAAGATGCATTTTAAACCAAAGGGATTAAATTTTGTATATCTATTTCATAAGATGTCATTTCCTGTCGCTCCATTTGACTTTCCCCTTCCGTTATACTTAAAACATTTTTTAAATAAAAAAAAAATACACTCCCTCCTTGAGGAGGCACCTGGGGGGCTCAGTCGCTTAAGAGTCTGACTCTTGGTTTCAGCTCAGGTCACGATCTCACGGTTTGTGGGTTCCAGCCCCACGTTGGGCTCCATGCTGCCAGAGCAGATTCTGTCTCCCTCTCCCTGCATTTCTCCTGCATGCTCTCTCTCAAAATAAACATTAAAAAAACAAAAGCCAAATACTCCCTCCTTGAATTACGATGTTTTGAGCATGATGTTTTGAGCACGTCATCTGATTCCCATGAAGGGGCTAGGGGATGTGGCAATCAATAGATTTTCTCGGACAGAGCAGTCCGGTGCTTGCGAGATGAATGACTCGTTGGCAGCCCTCGGAAGATCATTTGCTTTTTCTGGAATGTTCTTTCATACACTGCTGCGAAAGAGGAGCTCTACCTCGCTTTTTTCCAAGTTCTAGAATATTCTGAGGAACGGGAGGGAATCTGGTGGGCGGGTTTTCTTTCGGTGAATGGAGAGAAGACGGCTCGATTTCCCTCAAGCATCCCCATCCCAGGTGCCCCACGGGCTCAGGTGTAAGTGCGGTGCGTGTGCGCGAAGGAGGGTGGTTCAGTGGTCGGAGTGGAGTTTGCCTTCTGGTCTTTGCTCTTCTCTGTGCCTGATTTCCCCGTCATTCTTTACAGGAGATTAAGTCCCCGCCCGGAAAGCCGCCTCACTCATGAGCGCACCCCAGCCTGAGCGGGGACCTTCCGGGGACCGCCAGCAGGTGCAGTCACATCATGACTGGCTCTGCATTCCTCACATGACCTGGTTTCTTTGCCCTCCTGAAAAAAAACACAATTTGCTTAATTTTCAGGAAAATCTTATGTGATAAACTCTAAGAAAGTGCAAGATAATTATTTTTAGCTTAATTTTTCTATTGAGAACCTTCGTCTTTCTCTTTTCTTTCACTTTTTTCCTTTTCCTTTTTCTTTCTCTTTCTTTTTCTCTTTCTCTTTCTCTTTTTCTTTTCTCCCTTTCTGTCTCAGTACATGTCAAGGCCTCCACCGCTGATCCCGGAGATTATGGGATAGAAACAGCTGGCCTGTTACCCGGTGTGGACCTGCAGGAGGGGCCAGATTCCTTCTGGTCTCAGAAGTTTAAAACTCACCAGGGGGTTATTCACACAGATGGCTCTGGCTAGGCCATCATAAAGGAGGGCGGGAAAGGAATGCAATGCGGTTCACTTGTTACCCTTGGGAATGGATACAGAGCTCTCTGCCCAAATGAATCTGGACACAGACATTAACACTGTCACAAAAATTAACCGCCATGGGTCGAGGGCCTAGATGTGAAGTGCAAAACCATAAATCTCCCAGCAGACAAGACAAGAGAAAACCTAGATGCCGTTGTGTGTGCCAGGGACTTTGTAGATACAACTCCAAAGCATTATCCATGAGAAGGAATTGACAAGCCGGACTTGACTAAAATTATACGTCGTCTCTGTGAAAGCAAGGTCAAGTGAACGAGAAGACGAGCCACAGCCTGGGACTAAATAGTTGCAAAAAAACATCCAATGAAGGACTTACTCAAAATATACAAAGGACTTTTCATGCTCCACTGTAAGAAAACAAACTACCTGACTACAAAATAGGCCAAAGACCTTAACAGACACCTCACCAAAGAAGCCAGACGGACGGCAAGAGTGTGGAAAGATGCCCCACGTCAGGTGATCTCGAGGAGAAGCAAATTAAAGCCATGAGGAGATGCCACTGCACGCTTTCTGGAAGGACCAAACCCCAGAGCCCCGAGGACGCGCTCGCTGGGCGAGGGCGCGGAGCAGCAGGCCCGCACCCTGGCGGGAGTGCAGACGGCGCGGCCACCCCTGGGCACGGCCGGGTGGCTCCTTACGGAACCAAACGGACTGTCACCGTGGGATCCAGCGGTCACGCTCCGTGGTGTTCACCCCCAGCGAGCTGAAAACACGTCCACGCGAGACCCGCACGTGGATGCCTACAGAAGCTTTAGTCGTTGCCAAAGCGCGGAGCGGCCCAAGGGTCCTCCGGGAGGCGATCGGATAAGTAAACCGTGCTCCATCAGACAACGGAACATTTTCAAAGCTAAAACTTAATGCTCTACAAGTCAGGAAACGACATGGAGGAGGGAACTTGAATGTTTTGAGGTGAAAGAAGCCAATCGGGAAAGACCATGTGCTGGGTGATTCCAACCATAGGGCTTTCTGGAAAAAGTGAAGCGATGCAGACAATGAAAAGATCAGGGTTGCCAGGGTTTTTGAGGAACGGATGAATAGGTAGAACACAGGGACGTCTGGGGGGCCCAGTCGGTTGGGCGTTCGGCTTCGGCTCAGGTCGTGATCTCACGGTCCATGAGTTTGAGCCCCACATCAGGCTCTATGCTGACAGCTCAGAGCCAAGAGCCTGATTCTGATTCTCTGTCTCCCTCTCCCTCTGCCCCCACCCCCGCCCCACACTTGTACTCTGTCTCTCTCTCAAAAGTAGATAAACGTTTTGAGAAATAGGTAGAACGCAGATGATCTTTTAGAGCAGTGAAAACACTTTTTTAACTTCTGTGTTTTGGCGGGGAGGGCGGTTAATGTTTATGTTTGAATCAGGGAGCAGAGGCTGAGAGAGGGGGCGACGGGGGATGCTATGTGGGCTCAGCGCCGAGAGCAGAGAGTCCGAGGTGGGGCTCTATCTCACGAAACGTGAGATCATGGCCTGAGCTGAAGTTGGACGCTGAACCGGCTGAGCCCCATAGAGCAGTGAAAATATCACAGTGACGGAATTGTCCAAACGCATAGAACGTGCACCAGCGAGAACAAGCCCTAATGTAAACTGTGGACTTCGGGTGATAATGTGTGTGTCGTGTGGGTTCAACAGGTGTGGCACGTATACCCCCTGGTGGGGGCGCCCATCGTGGAGGAGGCTGTGTGTGTGAGGGGAGGAGGGCGTGGGAAACCTTCCCAAGTTTTCCATGAACCTAAAACTGCTCATTTTTTTAAATATTTGTTTTTGAGAGAGAGAGAGAGAGGCACAGTGCGAGGGAGGAAGGGGCAGAGAGAGGAAACCCAGAATCTGAAGCAGGTTCCAGGCTCTGAGCTGTCAGCACAGAGCCCCATGTGGGGCTCGAACCCACGGACCACGAGATCATGACCTGAGCCAATGTTGGACACTCAACCGACCGAGCCACCCAGGAGCCCCTAAAACTGTTCTTAAAAAAAATAAAGTCCTAATAAAACATGTTTTGTTCTCACGCAAATGCCCAGACCTGTTCCCTTTCAGGTCTGAGGTCCCTGGGAATGAGCTGGGGGCCCTCGAGAACCGAGCAGCCCTCCATTTCTGACTCGTGTGTCTAAGCCCAAGGTCAGAGAGTGCTCCTGGGGGAGGTGTGCAAGCCAGCTGCCCCACTCCGCATCCCTGGGCAGTGTCAGGGGGGCCGTGAGCCCAAGGTGGACACCGCGGGCAGCCTGTGTGACCCGATCGCAGGCTCGGCCGTGCAGAGGGGGAGTGCAGACAGACACGGCGACCCGGCACCCTGGGGCCTGAGGCCAGCCGCTCGCTCTCCCACAGTTCCCCGACTCCCAGCAGCTGAGGGCTCCTGAGTCCGTGTCCCACTGGACCACACGTTGCAGCGGACACGTCGTCTTGTGGCTGCAGATGGAGCCCGAGGGGAGCCTGGTGGCCTGCATGATGGCCCGGTTGCCGGGTGCCAACACGGGGCACTTCATCTCTGAGCGCTGGCTGTGATAAGAGTAAAGCAAACGTCCTGCAGGCCAGGCCGGGTGCTGCGGCTGTGGAGGACAAAGGTGCTTCGGGGACAGTAGTCCTTCCCCAGAAGGGCCCGCAGGAGAGGAGGAACCGCTTCTGGCTCTGTCACTTCAACTCAAGGCAGTGCCATGAGGTGGGAGGGCAGAGGTCGGGCTCAGAGAGGCTCAGGGGCCTGCCAGGCATCACACAGCAGGGGGCAGAGTCTCCCGCTCACAGCCTCCCCTCGAGCCACCTGGCATTGGCTCTTCCAAGTCAGCAGTGCCCTTCCCGTGTCCATCCTACGCCCAACCGCTGGCTTCTTCATTTTTATTATTTTTTTAAAATTAATTAATTAATTTATTTATTTGTTTATTTATTTTTGAGATACAAAGAGAGAGAGAGCATGAGCGGAGAAGAGCAGAGAGAGAAGGAGGCACAGAATCCGAAGCAGGCTCCAGGCTCTGAGCAAACGTTCAGCACAGAGCCGATGCGGGGCTCAAACCCACGAACCGTGAGATCATGACCTGAGCCGAAGTCAGATTCTTAACCCACTGAGCCACCCAGGCGCCCCTACTTTTATTCTTTGGCGTCTGTCCTCAAAGCAGGCTGCGGCCTGGCGTGGACAGGCATCGCTGAGGGAGGAAACCCTGCAACAGCGGGCGCCTCTGGACGCCTCTCCATGCTGTCCCTGTCTCTCCTGACAGCCTCTGCCCTCGGTGGAGGAAGGACAGAGAGTCCTGCCCCCAGGAGCCTCACACCCCCAGATGCCGTGCGGCCAGCCCCCTCTGCCCAGGACCCCTCCCGTCGGGCAGCCGGGCCCCAGCCTGCAGGGGGCCGGCTGCAGGGGGGCGGCTGCAGGGGGCGCCTCCTTCCACAAACTCTTTACACCCAACCAGCCCGCCTCGGAGGCCAGTTGCTGGCCAGGCCCTCGTGAGGTTTGCGCCGCCTTCCCGGGTGGCTGACGGCCAGGCAGGGGTCACCCGTGGTGTGTGGCCTGGCTGGACGTCGGCTGCCTTTCTCCCGCTGGCCCTGGCACGTAGCCACAGCTGGCGCGGCGCAGAGACCTTTCCCCCACTTCATCTCGGGCCTCCAGATGATTCCAGGCCCCTAACGTTTGCCGGAGTCACATGTTGCTGGCACAGGGCTACCGGGAACGTTCCCGCGCCCCTCCCCCCTTGTGTGGGCCCGAAGGCCACACTAGCAAACGGAGACGGGAACTCTGGCCCCCGAGCAGCCCCATCGCTGGGACCCGGCTGCGGAGGATGGGGGAGTGGGTGCCCCCTGTGCACTGAAGACCCAGCACCTACTCTGGGTCAGCACTGCGCCCGCCCTGTCCATCCTCATCTACCTTCCCAGCCCCTCGGTGACGCTGGCAGGCACTAGTCCTGACGGGGCCTCAGTGACCCCTTCCCCACAGCTGTTGCCCTGGCACCCTCCCTTTGTCCCCAGCCTCTGTTGTCTGCTTGTCCCCAGGCCTGTGGTGAAAGAGCTCAGGTCTAGGAGACAAGGGCTCTGGCTGCGGCGACTGCCCCAGAGGACACGGGCGTGTCTGAAACCGTTTGGTTGTCATGACTGAGGTGAGGGCTGCTGCTCGGGTGGGCGGAGGCCAGGGGTGCTGCGCAACGTCCCACGACAAAGGGCTGCCGGGCTCCAGATGTCAGCGGTGGCGAGGAAGGTCCAGAGAGGGCCTGAGGCACAGCACCGAGCGTGGGCAGGGGTGGTTCTGGGGACGTGCTGCTCTGAGGGGCGCAGGGGAGGAGCTTGGGGGTAAAAGCGACTCAGCCCCAGGGAAATCGAAGTGACTCATGTCGGTGGCCTGATCTGGCAAGACTGCAGGAGGGCAGTGCAGAGAGGTAGCTGACCACCACAGGCCCATGTCTGGGCCATTTGGACCCCTCCAGACTGGGATCCTGGGTGGGTGACGTACCCTCTGTGGCCTTTGCTCATTTCTTAAAGGGGATGGTAGTAGTCATGGGGCTAGTCATGGGCTCTTGGAAGGGCTCAGTGAGGTGGGGTTGGGGGGGGCCAGTGGTCATGGCTTGGGTGTTGTTTTTGCCACTCTAGCAGGAGGGAACCACGAAGCAGATGGTCCCAGGACTCACTTTGAAAAAGGAAGGGAGACAACACCACTGAGCAGGTGTCCCTAAGCCTAGGAACCGAAGGCACTGGTCCCGGCCAGAGGTGCATGTTTATGGTCTGTCTTAGGTGGTCTCTGCTCACAGGACCCGAAGGTGACAGAGCCCTGTGTGAAAGCAGCAGGTGTCGGCTGGGAGGCCTCTCACACTGGCCAGAAGTTTGGGAGAGGTGGGGGCAGAAGTAGGAGTCCGAATTCATCCAGCACAGCCTCCGAGTTTGGGGCTGTAGCGTCAGGCCTGAAGAGCTGGGGTGGCGCAGGAGTTTGCGTGGGCTTTACGGGGAGCTGCTAGGAGACTGAGTGAAGGAGGGATGGGCAGACCTGGCAGCCCAGCTGGTCGGTGTCTGAGGGCGACAGGGGCCAGGGGAACAAGGGGACTTGAGGGCTGCGTGGTCACCGAGGATCTGGGGAAGCTGTAGCATGACTGTGGGGGACATGGCGGGAGAGGGGCCGGGAAGAAGGATTCCCTTCTTAGCTGGAGCCAACCAGACACTCTGCTGAATGTCTTCCTGGCCATCGCCGTGGACAACCTCGCTAACGCTCAGGGGCTGACCAAGGTGCGTGGGTAGGGGCACCCCCTGCAGTCCACGAGGGGCAGGGAGGGGCGGGCAGGGCAGTATGCGTGACTCTGGATGAGTCCAGAGAGCCATGACAAGGGCCAGTCCAGGGTTAAGGACCCATGTGACCACCGTCGATGGAAGTCACCTTAAGGTCCTAGACGGGCAGAAATTAGGCTGCCACTCGGGTGTGGGGGGTGGTGCTGAGGAAGCATGAGAGATGGCGTGCCAGGGAAGCAGATGAGCACAAGGGCAGCTCCTGAAGAAGCCAAGACCTGGAAGGACTGGCCAGAAAGGCAGGAGGATTTATGAAGAACAGGAGATGCAGCCCGGGGAGCCCTAAGAAGTGAGGGGCAGGCTGTGCTGGGTCCCTGCACTCGTCCCTGGGAGGCGAGGAGCCCCTGTGGTCAATCTGGAGTGCGCATGGTTGAGCTCAGGCAGTCACTGGGCAGCTCTGTCCTCAGATGCCAGGCCTGGCTGGTCTGGAGGGGGCGCTGCCTCCAAGGAGCTGGGAGCCCAATGTGCCTGCGCTACCTCCACCGACTGCAGGGGGCGCCCGAGCCCCGTTCCGTGCGCTGGCACGCGCACGCGCACGCGCACTCACCCTCCGCTTGGGTGGCTGGCGCTCCCGCTTCCTCGGACCGCTGTGGGGACTTCGGGAGGACTTGGGGCCACGGCCATGCCAACAGGACCCGGCCTCTGCAGGTCCCGCTCTGGAGGGTCCTGTACTGCGTGTTGGGGGGCGTGGTACTGCGTCCACGGCGAGGGGAGCCCCGCCTGCTCAGGACCCGCTGTGGGGGCTTCCGGAGGACGTGGGGCCGCGTCTGCAGGGACAGGGACCGGGTCTCAGGACCCCCTGGGAAAGCTTCTGGAGGACATGTGGCAGCCTCCATCTGGAAGGAGTCCCGCCTCCTCAGGACCTCGGCAGCCCCGGTGAGGGTGCCGAGCCCAGGCGGGGCAAGGGGTGCGCCTGCCCCTCTGGAGGAAGGCCGCTCCCCAGAGTGGGCGACAGAACTGCAGATGCGCCGGCCGCCCCACGCCAGGTCCGCTCGGCTCCTGTGTACACAGATCGTCCAGGCTGACCCGGGTTGTTCTCACAGCACAAGAGCTGGGCCACGGAGACGCCCCTCTCCAAGCCCTCCTCCCGGCGGCGGGTGGGGGGAAGGGGGGTGGTGCCAAGAAGAGAGCAAGTCCAGGACCCCGGCCTGGGAGAAATGACTGAACACAGTAACGGCCTTCCCAGCCGGGTGATGAGCATTTCCCCAGGGGGCCTCGTCGGTGGATTGCAAGTGGCCTCAGCGTGGACGGCCCTCCTCCAGGAGGCACCTGTCCATCTGGCACCCATCAGGTCGTCGGCTCTGTCCCTGGGCCTCTCCAGGGCAGGCGACAAGGGAGACAGAACGGGGCGCCTCCTGTCTGCTCCAGAAACGGGAAGAACCGTGGCTGTGCAGAGCTGCCCGCCGGCCAGGGGTCTGCAGGGCGGGTGCGCGAGTGCTCCCCCCGCACAACCGGCCCCGGTGTGCCTCCCCCCACTCCCGGCAGGGGCCTCACTGAGTGGGCGGGTAGAGGGTACGCAGCTGTGCTGGAGCCGCTGTCTCTTTGCGGCTGGGGTCTGGAGCTGGGACATGGAGCTCATGGTGGCCCCAGGGCCCAGTGCACTGGTGGAGGGGAGCACGGAGCCTGTCCACCCTCTCTCATTTGGAGTCTATCCTTTCTGGGGGTGGGAGAACCCCCTCTGGGCGGCAGACCTGGGACTTTCATAGCGATGGCTTGTGTGTGGCCCCAGAGCACCAGGGGACTTTAGTGATCGCGGGCTCTGCCAGGACACCCGCTAGACTTTGCTCACTGTTACCAGCTGCTCTGGTCTCAGGACCCAGAGGCAGTGAAGAAAGATCCAGTCGGCCCTGCCAGTGTGGAGGCAAGGAGCAAGGCTCAGGAAGCCTGCTCAGGTGAGTGTGCATTCCCACCGAACAAATCCGATCAGCAAGGGTCCCTGGCCTGCTAAGAGGTGGCAGGGCTGGGGGGAGGGGGTTGCCTAGCTCTCAGCCAGGTCCCCGGGCCAGGGTCTGTAAGCCGGTCAGCGCAGAGGGCAGAGCAGGCCCTGAGCCTGGTCACTCTGGCTCCAGAGCGCATGGCCCCGGCCGCCGGGGCGTCCTGCTCTCCTGCACTCCAGCCCCTCGGGGCCCAGATGAATATCAGCAGGCGCCCTGAGAGCGGGAAGGATTCGTGTCCGTTCAGGCGTCCGTGCCGCTGTTGAGCTTGGCAGGGTGTAATGTTAGTGCCCTGTGCCCTAGTCTGTGAAGGAAGTGTGGGAGCTCAGTGTTGATGGGGGAGGGTGTCAGCGGGTGAGGTGTCCTCTAGTGTCCTTCGGCCTTAGGTGTCCCTCTGGAGGTCTCTGTCCCTCCCTAAGGGGGAAGGAGCAGTGCCTTCCAAGAGCTTCCTTGTTTTATGTGCTCGAGGGCTTAGAGGAGGTGGCGATGGTGACTCCGGCCCTGGGCACACGGAATTGTCTGCTGCTCTGACAGTGTGCCGTGGGGAGATCTCTGCTCTGTCCCTCTGTCCCCCCAGCACACCGTCCTCTTATTATGACTCAGAACACTGTTGAAATTCTCGACATCTGCTCCCCTTTGGGGTGTGAATTCCGGGAGAGAGGGGTCAACTCTGTCTCCTCGGACGCTCCAAGGATCCCCGGTGCCTGTTAGTTGAGTGAACGGTGCCGGAGTGAGTGGCCGAACACCCTGTCTTGGCCTCAGGGGGGCGGCTGAGCATCTGAGGTCGAGGGGGTCTGTTCCTCAGGAGAGTGAAAGGGCAGCAGGGCCATGGGGGTGTCTGTGGCCGGCTGCCCCCTTTCTCTGAGAGAGCCTCTCCACTGGCAGCCTCTGTGCCACTTCTTTGCAGCGCCCTCGCTTGGGTCTCCTGGGAGCGAGATCGGTGCCCGGGCGCTGGAGCTCCAAGGGCTGTATTGTGGGCGGCTGGGAGTCCTGTCTCCTCGGCCTCTTCAAGGACTTGACCTCTTTTTTGGAGGGTGGCCCAAGGGGCAGGAGCCGGTGCCTCGGTCACCTCATGTGAAGGGGCTCGGGGGCTCGGGGGCCAGGAGCTTTGGATCTTTGCAGGTTGCCGGGGCCTTCGGAGCTGGACTCGGGTGCAGGGTGTGGCTTCCGTGCCGCCCCCCGCCCCCACTGCTCTGCGCAGCCGGGACCCAGCAGCTGTCATTGAGGCCTGGCGGGGGCGGGTTCTTCTGCTCAGGTCAGCGGGCACCCACACCTGTTATGTTGGCCTCTTAGCTTCTCCAGGGCATCAGCTTTGCCTTCTCATGACTCATCCCGTGCCTGGCTCGGGTGCCGTAGTGACTGGCTGGCCTCAGAAGCCGGGCTTCTGGTGGGGAGCTGCTGCCAGGGGCTGCTTCTCCAGATACTCAAGCCATGCCCAGCACGCGGCTCCCTACCCGAGACCTTGTGCCCTGCAGCCCCTGGCGTGTCTCTCTGTGGGCAGCGGGGCTGGTATCTGCTCATCTGGAGTCCGGGCTGCTGCAGAGCCGGCCCTGCCTGAGGCCACCAGGTCTGCGCAGTGTGGCGCTTGGTGGGGAGCTGTGGAGGGGGCAGGGGGCCGTGCCTGCGGGAGCAGCAGGAGGTGTGCGGTCCCCTCTTCTCTCGTCTGCTTCATCGAGAGCTGCCGGAGCTCCAGTCTCCCGACCCGTCTGGACGCCAGAGGCCCCAGGAATGCTGGGCTGGTCACTTTGCAGGGACGGGATTCTCTGAAGCTTCTCCTCCACTCCTGCTCATGGCCTGGACCCTCGGGGGCAGGCCCTGCCTTCAGATCTGAGCTGTCTTCCTGGCCCCTGCTGCTGTGGGGCCAGAGGCCATGGTGCCTTTGGGCCACCGCACGGAATACTGAGCTCATTCTAGCTCGGCAACTGGGGAGGAAGATCAAAGGCAGTGACTTTGTTCTACCGTCTGGAATTTCGGGTTTGGCCAGTGGCGGAGCTCAGCTGTGTCTCTCGTCTGTGGCTCCGCACAGCTTCTGGACCGCCTGACGCTGATCGCTCTGACGCTGCCTGTGGCTCAGGCCTGGTTAGGGGTGGTGTCTTTTCCATGTGCCTGGGTTCTCAGCATGGCCGTCACTTCCAGTGTGGCCCTTGATGGCCAGCAGAGCTGGCGGTGGGACTTCTGGGTGAGGCAGGCCCCACTTCCTGCTGCTGGTGCTGCTGTGGGGCCCAGCCTGCGGGAAGGTGAGGCCACCCATGGGCGCCTCTGTGTGACTCAGAGGGTGAGGGGGTGACATCCTCCAGTCCCCCAGCGAGTGTTGGTACCTCCTGGGTGCCTCCTGCTGGCCGGGCCTGGGGACGCTCAGGTGGTAGGTGAACACCTGAACAAAGTGAAAACCAAGTACGGTGATGCAGGGTTCTGAGGAAGGCGTCGGGCAAGGCCTCCTGGAAAGACAGGGCGATTCTGATGCGGAGGCCGAGGGGCTCCACTGGGATTAGAACACGCGGCAGGGGCAAGCCTGAAGGCACCTTAGCTTCTCCATGGGGACCCTCCCAGGAGTGCCGTGTGCCCCTAGACCTCGATCCTGAGCTCCGTCCCAGGACCCCTCCTCCTGCGGAGGCTGTGTTCATGCGGCATAGGCACTGGGCACGCATTCTATTTCCAAGTGAGAGAAGCATCTCTTTGTGCCCCTTCCGTCCCAGTGCAGTCGTCATCCCTGCCCTGGGCTGAGATTTCCAAGCTCAAGGTCCACAGACAAGCCTGCAGGGCTCCGTCCTGGAACGCCCCAGCGGTCTTGTCCTCCAGTCCGGGCCGGAGCCCGGTGGGAGGAGGCTGAGAGCTAATCCCTTTCTTCTGCAGCTTCTCCTAGACTTTGCAGAGTTTGTTTTCCTGGGTCTCTTCCTCACACCAATGTCCCTGAAGATGTATGGCCTCAGGCCCAGAAGCTCCTTCCAGACCTCATGCAGCTGCTTTGACTGTGGGGTGAGTAAGATCCTCACAGAGATGCTGGCTAGGGGTCTGGAGGGCCTGGCTGTACCCATGCTTGAGAGTGCACCCAGCCCCCGCCCACTAAGCTGTGCCCAGTGCGAGCTGGGGTCTGTGCAGCGGGGCCCAGGAGGTTGAGGGGACTGCGACCCTGTGTGGGTCAGAAAGTCTTCCTGTGGACAGGGAGAGGCCTTTGGCAGAGGGGCGGCCTTCCTGTTCAGGCGCTGACTTATGGGGGTTCAGCCACAGGCCACTCCCCACCTGCACGACGTCCTGCTCCCCACCCCTGACCCCGTGTGTAGACTCTGAAGCTCACTGAGGGTGCTGTGACCTGCTGTGTCCCTGGTGCAGCCATCTTTTCAATGTGCTGCTGCCCTGTGGAGGGCTCAGTGTCCCCAACAGAGCTCAGGGGGCCGTGATCCTGATCCCTCACTGTCCTGCACATCTGACTG
>PISW01005866.1:0-122344 GCA_004023785.1 Mungos mungo | reverse complement strand
CATCCAGGCTTACCTGCGAAGGATTAGTCTTTAGACTCCTTTTCTTTTTGATCTATGCTTACTTACTTCTTTGATAATCTCATCCAGTCCAGTACTTTTAAGGAATATCAATACACCATTGACCTCCAAATTTGTGCCCCTCGCCCTGACGTCTCCCCTGAGTAGTAGGACCTAATCTCCATCTCCATGTGCATCTCTAATAGGCATCTCAAACTTAGCAAAATCAACCCAAACTCAGGTTCCCTCATCCAGTCTACATTCTCCATCTTCCTCCATCTCAGTAAGTGACACCACTGGTGCTGCAGCTCAAGCCAAAAACCCCTCAAAGAGACGCTGGACTCCTGCCTTCCTCTGACACCCCCCGCCTAATCCCTCAGCCAATCCTGGTGTCTCTACATCGCAGGTCTGGAGAATCCAGCCCTCTCCTGCCGTGTCCTGTGCCCTTACCACCCCGGTTACTTCCTTCATCTTTTTCAAGAGGCTCCTAACAATTTTCCTTTCTCTTACTGATATTTTTGACAGAAGAGTCAGCGACCTTTCTCAAATATGTCACATCTTATCCTTGCTCTGCTCCGTATCACCCCTCCCTCAGAGTTGAACCCAAAGCTGTCAGCAGCGCCTACATGGCCCTGCACAAACTCATCCCCCTCCTCCCTTTCTGTGACCTCACGTCCACCACTCCTCCGTCAGTCAGTCCTCTTGCTAGAGCTGTGCTCAACTCCTGGCCAAACGAGTCCCCAGTTCAGGGACTGAGCCTTTGCGGTTCGCTCTATCAGGAATGCTTTTCCCCGGAGAGTGCCACGGCCTTTGGGTCTTCTTTCAAATGTCAGCTTCTGAACATGTCCTTTCTGTCCACCTATAGAAATTAAAGCACAATCCCCATTTCCTGTGTTTGTATCCTGCTCTGTTGTTTTTCTTCCCCAGCACTCATTATCACTGGACGTATTTACCCTCAGACGAGTATGGACTGAGTGTCTCCACTTCATGGACACAGAAACACGGCGCTTCTGAGCACTGAGGTGCCTAGCACGTAAGAGCGCTCGATAAATACGTGTTGGGTAAATGAATGAGATAATTACCAGCAACACACACACACACACACCCCACAGAGCTGCATTCCTAATAGGATTATTGACCAAATATGAATTTTATAGAATATTAGCAAGACATTTATCAAATAAGCTTAGGGAAGGTAGGGTTAAATAGAATTACTTGGAATCTTGATTCACCCAATACATATGTACAGAGTGCCTACTATTTGTACCTAGCAGGCAGATGGTGAGGCTCCACTAATGAACGAGACAGACAAGTTCCTGCTTTTATGGAGTTTATAATCCGTCCAGGAAAAGAGCCATTAATCAAATTATTATACAAATAACTAATTATTTGTTGTTGTAACCAGTGTTACAGAGGAAAAGCACAAGATGCTTTAAGAATTTATTATGTGGAAGGGCCTGGGTGGCTCAGGCAGTTAAGCATCCGACTTCTGCTCAGGTCATGATCTCACGCCTGGTGGGTTCGAATCCCGCATCAGGCTCTGTGCTGACAGCTAGCTCAGAGCCTGGAGCCTGCTTCAAATTCTGTATCTTCCTTTTTCTCTCTGCCCCTTTCGCACTCACACTCTGTCTCTCTATCTTTCTTAAAAATAAATAAACATTAAAAAATTTTTTAAAGAGAGAATATATAATGTGGAATTGATCTTTAGTCTAGAAGCGTTCCCCAGTAACATAGTATTTGTGCGAATTGGAAGAATGAGTTATGTGGGTGCAGAAGTAAGGAAAAGAACCCTGGGCAGAAGGAACAGTGTGTGTGAAGGTCTGAGGCAGGAGGGAACTTGGCATATTCCCAGAACTAGTCAATCAGACAATGGCATGAAACCAGTAGTGACCAGATTGCAGGAGTTCACAGGCTGTGCTAAGGGCCTGGGATTTGGTCTAAAAGCAATGGGAACCCATTAGGGGGCTCTCAGCAGGACTTCTCAGGGCCCTTAAAATACTACTACAAATTGTAATTCTCTAAGAAGAAGCATTTCTTCAATTTATTTGATTATGAAAACTACTTTTTGCACAGCCTCCCCACAGGGCCGTTATCCTATAGAACATAGTTTGGGAAATGCTATAATGGGGGTAAAAGGTATTAAAGAAATCATCTAAGTAGAAAGATAAGAAGAAAGCATATAAAAATAAAATGAGGCTCTATAGATCAGTTGGGTCCATAAATATATATGGATTAAGTTGTATCATAAAGGGAAAAATTCACATAGTGGTTCCAAACCCAGAATCCAAGATTATGCTGTCTATAAAGGTTAATTTAATGTAGCTACCACAGGATTCAGCCTTTTCACTCCTAATTCTTCCCCCAAAAGGAATGAGAACATATGTCCACATAACCGCTTGTACGAAAAAGTTCATGGCAACTTTATTTGTAATAACAGAAACTGGAAGTCATCCAAATGTCCATTAAGAGGTGACTCAGTAACCAAATGGTGGTGGACGCATACAATAGAATATCGCATCACAATAAGTAGGGACGGACTGACATGCAGGAATGTGGATGGATCTCAAAAATCATTATGTTGAATGAAAGACAGTATATACTATATGATTTCAGAAAAATTCTAGAAGATGCAAAATAATTTACAGCGTCAAAATAGAGATCAGTGATTGCCTGAGGCCAGGGCAGAGAAAGAGCTGGGTTGCAGAGGCTCGGAGAGGTTGTAGGGAAGGATAAAGTGTCCCGTGTCATGACTGGGGTGGTGGTTTTGTGAGTACACACATCTGTCAGAACTTGTCTAGTCGTGTGTTTTAAGTGGGAACAGTTTATTTTATTTAAAATGTACCTCAGTAAAACTATTAAAAATCAAAGAGAAAAATAAGGTAATTCTAAAGCAAGGAGGTTGTCTGGTTGTTACTGAGAGCCTAGCACTTCGTACATGACCAGCACATGGTGATCGTCGATCAATGAGGGAATAGTTTGGTTAATACAAACAATGCATTCGTTTTAATGGATATAGAGAACTTTGTATCTTGCTGAAACAGAACACATTATTTGTGCAGTTGGCCGCAGAGAAAGTAGACTCCAAAACTCTTGTAAGAACAATACAGTAAAACTAGGAAATAACAAAAAGACAATGGCAAAGATGTAATAACTTGAAGAAAAATGTAAACACATTTCAAAGAGGAAATAAATGAGAAAAGGGAAAGGAACAAAAATATGTAAATGCAGAAGTGATAAGGGTGTTATAATTACAGTTAAGACTAAAATATTTTGGGGACGCCTGGGTGGCTCAGTCGGTTAAGCGTTAGACTTCAGTTCAGGTCATGATCTCATGGTTCATAAGATGGAGCCCCACGTCAGGCTGTCTGCTGTCAGCACAGAGCCCTCTTCGGATCCTCTGTCACTCTCTCTCTCTTTCTCTCTCTGTCTCTCTCTCAAAAATAAATAAACATTTAAAGGTAAAATATTTTTTAACTCTATAAATTACGTAATGTAGCAATTTGGAAAATGTAGCTGAAATGTACACATTTCTAGAAAAACAAAATTATCAAAACTTTGTCCAAATGAGACAGAAAATTTGAATAAACCAATTTTAAGGGAGGATATTGTATATGCTGTCAAAGATTAGAAAAGATACAAGCAATACAGAAATGATAGCCCAATACCATTTGTGAATTTAGGTACAAAAACTCCAAATAAAACATTAACAAAAAGTCATAGAATACATTAAAAATCATTCATGATCAAGTTGAATTTATTCTAAGGCTAAGTTGGAGAAAAAACAGAAACAAATGATATTAGTTGTGCCATTTTTGTTAAGTGCTTTATTTTTTTAAAGTTTATTTATTTTTGAGAGAATGCATGCATACAAGTGGGGAAGGGGCAGGGAGAGAGGGAGACACAGAATCCGAAGCTGACTCCTGGCTCTGAGCTGTCAGCACAGAGCCCGATGCGGGGCTCGAACCCACGCACTGTGAGATCTTGACCTTGGCCAAAGTGGGAGGCTTATTCGACTGAGCCCTGGGCGCCCCTGTTAAGTGCATTTAAAAAGAAACTATTGGGCTCCTGGGCAGCTCAGTCAGTTAAGCGGCCTACTTTAGCTCAGGTCATGATCTCGCAGTCTTGTGAGTTTGAGCCCCACGTCAGGCTCTGTGCTGACAGCTCAGAGCCTGGAGCCTGCTTCCCATTCCATGTCTCCCTCTCTCTCTGCTGTTCCCCTGCTTGCTCTCTGTCTCTCTCTCTCTCTCAAAAATAATAAACTGTAAAAAATAATAAATTAAAAAATAATAAAAAAAATAAAAAGAAACTATTGTTCAGTGGTTTTTCACCTTAAATATGGTCATGTCATTTAAAAGAGAAAAAAAACATTGAAAAATGATCCTAAAAAAGGATCTAGTAAACGTAAGCATCAATTCTAAACAAAAATTCAATTAAAATAGGAATAGAACGAAAATTTCCAAAAACAATAAAAATCACAAAATAGAAATCAACAACAAACACAAAATTATGTGATAAAACAGTGGATGTATTTCCCTAAAGCCAGAAATGAAAGAAATGCCTGCCGCCATCACCAGTTGAACAATATTCTGGAATTAATAGCTAATGAAATAAAAGAAGCAAAAAGATATACATATATTCCAAGAGATTCAACCAAAATAAAAACAACTATTAGAACTACTAAGAGAATTTAGAAGTGGCTGGATACAAGATTAATATTAAACAGCATTCTTTGATACTAACATTTCAGATGGAAACTGTCATTGAAAAAAGTATCCCATTCTTGCACATCATCAGAAATAGTATAAAGTATCCAGAAATAAATATGTGAGGAAACATGTAGGATTAATGAAGACCAGAACACAGATTGTGTAATATTTTCTGTAATTCTGACATTTATGCTTAGTTCTTTTGGCATTTATTTTTACCCAGGGTACAAGGTAGGAATTTAGCTTCTGTCTCCTCAAAATAGGAAAAGTAGCCTCTGGTATCTACCCTATCCATTCCCCATCATTTTGAAATATCACATTGATCACCTAATAAAGTCACACATATTTGACCTTATTTTCTAGACTACTAACACTATGCCACTGAGTTGATTTTTTTTTGTATATTTCTGAGCTGAGAATATAACCATTTTTAAGAGAAAATAATATTTGTTAGTTGATTCCAATCTACCGGTTAATAACTCGTCCTGTAAAACATAAAAGAAAAAATATTGACGTATCAGTAAACAGACCTCAGAACTTGGGAGTCAGATGGTCTTTTCCATTTGAGAAATCCTGTGCGCATTCGTCTAAGTGTCCATTCTTTCACTGTCAGCACCCCCTCCCCAACCTTATTTTTGAAACTGTTATTAAATACAATGAGAAGTTGATCTTAACAGAAAGTTCCCACCTTCCGTGTTCACTGACCTAATTTGGAGCACAGCAAATTGTTGTTCAGCTTTTAAAACCTGGTGACTCCCTCCAGGGGGTTTTAAAATACTAGGGCCAGGTGCTGCACATTCTACAAAGGCAGGTTCAGCATTTCTCGGCTACTCCGACTCTCCCCTAGGCTGAAGCTAGCAGTTCTGTCAGTCTGTCCCCAAGGTAGCTAGGGGTCCCACCAGGAAAGAAAAGAATCTTGCTTATTTAATTTTGATTTGCTTTAGAAAGCAAATACACACAAATTTTCATAAGCGCCTATGAGGACTCATTTGTTAACCTAGTAACTATTTCGTTGGGTAAATACACGTGAGCATCATCCTTCCTGTTTCCAAGGAGATTTAACTGTAGCCACAGATAAAACACATGCAGATCAGAGAACTCTCTTTTATACATCTGACGGGAACTTTTTCGGTTTTGACCAAGGATTTCAAAAACTTTCCATAGAAATTACAGGTATAATCTGGCATTCTGAAAAGTTACAAAGGTCAAAATTGGACCAATTTAGGTTGAATTTAAAAGCAGGGGGAATCATGCACAGTTTTTAAATGAATACTGTAAAATGTTCACCAATTTAATGTATCATTATGTTAGCTTCACGTTCTCTTAAACATAGCCTTGGACCTTATTTTCAAAGTGACCAATAGATTAAGAAACTCATGCACAGGTCTTGTCTTCAGTCACTAAATTTAGTTTTTTCCAGAACTGTTTTTCAAGCAATAGTTGGATTGATCATTAACAGTTAAAAATTTTTTTTAATGTTTATTTATTTTTGAGAGAGAGAGAGAGAGAGTTCAAGCTGGGGAGGGGCAGAGAGAGAGAGAGGGAGACACAGAATCCGAAGCAGGATCCAGGCTCTGAGATGTCAGCACAGAGCCTAACCTAGGGCTCGAACCCAGGAACCATGAGATGATGACCCCAGCCAAAGTTGAACCCTTAACCGACTGAGCCACCCAGGTGCTCCCAACCATGACTAGTTTTCAGGGGGAAGAGAGGAGGAGCCACCAATGTACTGTTGACCAAATTCCTGTCATATGGAAGAGGGTTCAAGAGTGTTGTGAATGACTTTCTACTTCAGGTGGTTCAAGGTCATAGGCATTTGGGGAAGATGAAACCCAGTGATATTTGTTTTGAATCATGATTATAGACCATGGATATACCTCATTCGGAAAACAAACGGACAAAGTAAAATAATCCAGTGTAATTGACCTGCTTACTTTATTTTATTTTAAAAATTTTTTTAAATGTTTTATTTATTTTTGAGAGAGAGACAGCATAAACAGGGAGAGGCAGAGAGAGAGGGAGACACAGAATCTGAAGACAGACTCCAGTCTCTGAGCTGTCAGCACAGAGCCCAACATGGGGCTCGAACCCATAGACCATGAGACCTGAGCCCAGATGGGACGCTTAACTGACTGAGCCCCCCAGGGTGCCCCCAGCCTGCTTATTTTATAACATCTGTTTGGGGAAAGGGGGATTCTGATATATGTAACAATCCATCTGACAAAAACTTTGAGCATTAAGATACCAGTGTTAATGTGAGAGCAAAGAATTCGGTTTGACAAGTTGACAAGTATTTATCGGATGTATATCATGTCCGGGAACCATGTTAGGTGAAAGAGGTATAAGGGTATGATTCCAACCATAAGAAGTTTACAGACTAGTGGGAAAGACAAAGAAATATATAAAAATATATAATATATTTCTGATATAAAGAAATAATCTCTGTATAATGTAACAAGTTAGGACCAAAAAAAAAAAACACAAAAGTTGTGCAAAAATGTAATGAGAAAAATAATGTAGCAGTACCTAAGGGTAAAAGCCAGACTCCAGAACCTGGGCCACCTAGGTATAACCTTGAACGTCTCCAGGCCTCAGTTTTCCCATCTGTAAAACAGGGAATACCACAGTTTGCCTTGAAAAATTTTTTGTGAGGACTTAGATGAGATACTTTATGTGTGATGTTAGCTTCTTAGGAGTCTTTAAATAAATAGTAGCTACTGGCAATACATGCTATTAATATAGGGAACGTGAAAACACACAGCTATTTAAAAAGGAAAAACAAATAATGTGTATGAAGAACCCACTCACAAAAGAATAAACTGAAATAGCTAATAAGAAAAGAACATCATTCCAACTTCACATATAAAATTTTTTGTTAAAGAAGAGTGAGATGCATTTCTTTACCATCAAATTGACAACTTATTCGAAAGTAATATTTACCTGTGGCGAGATGGTGGTAAAATGAGCTGTTTAGGGCCACACCAGTGACTTTGCAGAGTTGTAATCTTTTTGAAATGAATTAGTCAGTATGTACCCGAGGCCTTCAAAATGTTCCTCTGGCCTTTAGCCGGATAATTCTACTTCTACTTTGAAGATGTCCATTACACTGCTTTCTATTACAAAGGTTTTTAAAAACAATCTAGATATAAAACAATAGGAGAATGGCAAGGTTTCATTCTACATCCACAGAGTAGACTATCAGATAGTGATAAACATAATTCTTGGCCAGAGATTTTTTACTATGATTCTGATCAAAATGTTAAGAGGAAAGAAAGATACAAATTTGTTATAATTGGGGTCATCCCTAGCATGTAGAAGTATGTATGTATCAGTAAGCTGTTGCTGTATAACAAACCATCCCTCAAAATTCAGTGACTTAAAACAGCCATTATTTAGCTCATAATTCTGCAGTCCGTTCACGGTGGGTTCACGTGGCCTATTCTTGTCGTCTATGTTTACATCTGTTGGGTTTGTCTGGGTGTCTTTGATGAGCTGGTCATCTGGGAGCTGGCTGATAAGGACAGCTGCAGCTGGAACAATTCGTCCATTCTCCTAATGTTCTTTTACCCTTCATCAGGCTAGCCCATGGTGTATCAGGGTTCCAGGAGAGAAAGCAGAAGTGTACAAAGCTCAGAACTGGCACACCATCACTTCGGCCATCTGCTGTTTTCTGAATAAGGTTCCAAAGTCAACCCAAACAGAAGGGAGGGAAAGTAGACCTCACCTCCCGATGGAAGGAGCCTCAGAGACACATTGCAGATGACAAGAAAAGAGGCAGAGGTGGAGAACTGAGGAAGTTTTAATAATCAACCCATCACCATATACCTAGAAAAAGGCTTGAAAGGTAACACTAATAATACATTAACATTGTATTTCTAGAGTGGCAGAATTATCAATGATTTCCAGTGTTTTGCAATATTCCACTTCTTTTTTTAAATTTTATTTATTTTTTGAGAGAGAGAATGAGGAAGCAGGGGAGAGGAGCAGAGAGAGAGAGAGAGAGAGAGAATCGTAAGCAGGCTCCCTGCTCAGCATGGAGCCCAATGTGGGGCTCAATCCCCCAACCCTGAGATTACGTCTTGAGCCCAAGTCAAAAGTCGGATGCTCAACCACCTGAGCCACGGAGGCACCTCCAATTTTCCATTTTCTACGAGCAAACTTTACTTTTAGAAGCAGATAGAAATTAAG
This sequence comes from Mungos mungo, assembly GCA_004023785.1. Classification (NCBI taxonomy): domain Eukaryota; kingdom Metazoa; phylum Chordata; class Mammalia; order Carnivora; family Herpestidae; genus Mungos; species Mungos mungo. Next base: position 113,453 of record PISW01005866.1, on the reverse strand, counting down.
ATCAAAGGTGTATCTCTACTGTCTGTGCATCAAGTGCTGCAGGCCATGGAGGCGGTGGTGGGATCGCGGAGGAAGAGCACGGGGCACAGCCGGGGATGGAAGTCAGAGGATTTGGCGAAGCAGAGGACGGGGGACTTTGAAGGCAGGGGAGTGGGTCAGGGAGAGAGCCCTGTGCAGGCGGGGGGAAGGGAACTGAGGGGAGGAGGGGCGTCAGGTGAGAAGGTGGTGCAGGGGGAGTATTTTGTTTTACTGACTGGAAGTGAGCTAGGAACGTTTAACTCCAGTCCTTAGAAACTCAGAGCTGGATCACCTTGAAAGGCAGTTCTCTTTTAAAGTTGTAGAAATATTAGGGACTCCTGGGGGGCTCAGTCAGTTAAGTGTCCACTTCTTGGTTTTAGCTCAGGTCATGATCTCATAGTCCATGAGTTCAAGCCTGACATTGGGCTCTGTGCTGACAGAATGGAGCTTGCTTGGGATTCTCTCTCTCCATCTCTCTCTCTCTCTCTCTCTCTCTCTCTCTCTCTCTCTCTCTCTCTCTGCCTTTCCCCAGCTCTCTCTCTCTTTCAAGATAAATAAACTTAAAAATTTTTAAATATTAAATGATTGCCACATGGACACTGGTGCTAAAGAGGAGAGTTTGCCTTCAGCTGAGATCAAAATTCCCAAAGAACAAGGGTCCACAAGTAAATGTACCACAATCTATTTTCAGCCAGCCACCCCCTTCCCCTTTGGAAGCGTAGAGAATCTGGGCAAGTGTCTGCTAAGGAAGCGGTTTAGAGCAGGATTAATCAGCACCTGCTGATTAAATTTTGGGCTATAAAATTGTAATCTAGCTGTCACGGTACTACTGACAGTAGTCTATGCTATGTGTTTTCCAATGAAGTGCTTAATTAAAGGGAACGCCTAGATACTGAAATTCCTAGTTCCCATCAATCAGCTAGTTGTTTATGACTTTCAGAGGACCCCTCCTGGTCCTGGTGGATCGTGGGCTGTGGTCTCTCCAGGAAGAGTATTCTCCCATTCAGAGGGGCACCCGGGGTGACTCAGTTGGTTAAGCATCTGACTTCAGCTTAGGTCATGATCTCACAGTTCATGGGTTTGAGTCCTGCATCGAACTCTGTGCTGACAGCTCGGAGCCTGGAACCTGCTTCGGATTCTGTGTCTCCCTCTCTCTCTGACCCTCCCCTGCTTGTGTGCTCTGTCTCTCAAAAATGAATAAGCATAAAAAATTTTAATTAAAAAAAAAGAACGTTCTGAAAATCAAGTTCACGGCCTTATCGGTGCCTGACTTAACCACAGGAAGGAGACACAAGAGAACGCAGCAAACTGCCCCGCCAGCTGACGAATGGGTGGAAGGTCGCATGTGGAAATCCAGTCACCAGGCTCTCACAAATGCCACCTCACTCAGCAGGCTGTCAGCCCTTGCCCCTTCGTGGAAAGTCCAAGCAAACGTAATGTAGGTATGCTGCCGGGGACAGCAGTGGCACTTAGGAGAAGCTCAGAGAAGCTTTTACTGCCTTCACTATCTTTCCATGACTTTCTCTGACCCTGAGCAGAGACCATAGAAACAAGGGCACTCTTCCCGTAATGACGAATGACTTTAATGAGGATGGCTACATTTAGCAAATAAAAATTACAGGATGCCCAATTCAATTTGAATTTCAGATACACAATAAGTATAAACGTCAGACATACTTATCCTACAAAATTGCTCGTTGTGTATCTGATATCGGAGTGAACTGGGCATCCTGTGTTGTATGTGCCAATCCCCACATTAGGTGTTTGCCAGGCTGGCACAGCCCTTCGGTAGAGAAGGGGCGGGGCTATGAATGGGCGTCGGGAAGCCAGATGAGAGGTCAGGTGTCCAGTGAGCACAGCTTTGGGGCCCCTCCTGCTTCCGGAGCCCCGCCTCCCCCAGATTCTCTTTCCTGCCAACACCCCGGTGTGCTTCAGTTGGGCAAGTCATTGTGCAGATTTCATTATCCTTCCCAATGATTCTGCCGAATTTTATGTAGCTTTCCCAGAGAGAAATAAGGCTTGTTTAAGCAAAACTGGCTAATTTGCTCATTTGAGAGCCAAAAGTTTGTTAGAGTCACAGTAGCAGCTGTGGGCTGCCCAGCCCAAACGTGCAAGGATATTGGCGTTAAAAAAAAAAAAAAAAAAAAAAAAAAAAAAAAAAAAAAAAAAAAAAAAAAAAAAAAAAAAAAGAAAAACAATGAAGACTTTATGAAAACACTGAAGTATAAACTGCAAATGAGAATATTCACTTCAAGGAACCTGACCGAAGATTCCCCGGACATCAGCTAGAGCAACTCTAAAATAGAACTAGCTCTTTGATTAAGAATTAGAAAAAAATATTCTTCAGCTGGAGGTAGCCAAGATGAAAGTAAGAAAAGAAAAAGCAAAAAAACTCTGTTCCAGAGACAGCCAGATTCCTCTTCAGTCTAGTTCTAATTTTGAAGTGTCCACCTTGTATTATGCTCTGTCCCCACCGCACTCGGGTCTCTCTGGTGTGAGGTTTCCAAATAGCAAGGTGCTCATTAATTGGTGAAGAGTTTTCTGAGACTCTGTCTGTAGTTGGGCATTGTTGGTTCTCCGCTTTAAGACCTGAGTGTTTTCCAAGAGTACCGCGAAGGCTGTTTGCTCCTTCCAATGCACTCTGCCAAATGTGTGCTAATTACTTCCCACCCCAGGAATCGCTTCTCTGTCTGCTTGGTGCGGTCGCTCAGCGTTCTGGCCCATTGGATTGTCTGCAAGCTGTGGCAACAGAGGATGTCTGTCCCCCCTCTTGGGAGAAAGTGCTGTTTCCTATTTGGGGTCTGATCTGAAAATAAATTCCCCACAGAGCAGAAACATTGATTTCGCTCAGGCATTCTTCCACCAATTATTACTGAGCACCTATTACGTGCCAGGCACTCTATGAGGCTGTGGAAACAGACATGAAAAAAAGCAATATGCTCCCTACAGCCCAATGCAGAAGGCAGATATTTCTCTAATAATTTCAATAATGTTGAGTGTTTTTGATAGGAAAAGTATAATATATGTGAGGATTCCACAGGGGGCTTAACCTAGGTTGGGAAAGGCTTCCTGGAGGAAATGATGTTTAACCTGAAAAGCAATTAGCAAATGTAAATGAAAAATGTGTGTGTGTTGGGGGAGGGTGGGCACTGAAACCGAAACAACATGGGGCAAAGCCCCTCAGGAGAAGCGTGGAGGCTGATGCATCACCACAATAACCAGGAGGTCCACAAATATTTAGGAGGTGTCTACTATGTACCAGGCATTGTTCTAGAATCTAGATTCTAGAGAACAATGGAGCCTGACAGACATTGAGGAGAACCTTAAATCCTAGCTGAGAAAGACAGATTAAAAAAACAGGAAAACAGTAAGATGACCTCATGCATGGATCAGTTCACTGAAAAAGTAAAATAATGACTTTTGGGTTTGGGTGGGCTCAGAGTAGAGCTGCTTTAGCCAAGGTGGTCAGGGAGAGAGTCTTTGAGGAGGTGACCTTGGCAGTGAGGGGGTGCATGTGGAGAAGAAGCAGCCATGTTAAGATCTGGGAAGGGCAAGAATGCCATGACGGAGAAGATCAGCAAGGGCCCTCAGAGGTTGTCTAGGAGTTTTGGCTTTACCCCAAGGGTAACGAGAAAACAGGTGAGTCTGTTACGGAGATAAGTAATGTCATTTGAAATAATGATTATTTTGGCTTTGCTCTAGAGTCTAGATTGGAGAGGAGCAAGACAGAAGGTAGCAGCAGGTGGTCCAAGGGATAGGAAAAAGGATTGTGTCCAGAAACATTTAGAAATGAGAGTTGGTTGTCTTGTTGACTGGCTTATATAGAAGATAAGGGAAAGAGAGGAAGGAGGAAGGCGTCTTTTTTTTATTTTTATGTTTTTGTCTTGTGCAACTGGGTAACTTGTAGTACCATTTGCTAAGAAGGGGAGATGAAAATCATGAGTTATATTTTTGATGTGTTGGAATGGGGTCTCTGTAGTACATCTATCTAGGAATGCTCAAAAAAAAAGTCACATGACTGGGTCTAGGCTCAGAAGAAAGGTCTGGGTTGGACATGTAGAATTGGGAGATTTTAAAAGAGCAGATAAGAAAGCCAAGGGGAGGCATGGGGCATGAAAAGAGGGCCTCAGACACAGCCCTGAGGAGCACCAGCTGCAGCTGCATGGGGCCACATGCAGGAGCGTGACGTTTCTCCATGTCCAACATTCTCCATGCTGGACACCCTCTTAACAGGTCTCCTGACAGGGATTGAAAGCCTGGCACAGCTCAAGATGACTGTCACTTTGCAAAATTTGTTATATTCTAGCATAAAAAGGCTCTTTGATAAGCACGGTACAACACATGAAACATCCTGCTTGATAAGAGTTGTGTATAAGAGGTCAAGGACATGACGAAGATGCCACGAAGGCCAAGGATGTGGGTGACCCCCAACCGTATTGGTGATAAGCACAGTAATGGGTGATGGAGCGTCTCTACGCCAGGCACTGGGCTGGATGCTGGAGGTCAGTGAATGAGCCCAAAAGATCACAGATGGAGGTGGAGTTATGGATGTAGAGAAATAACAACACACCATTGTACCACACAAAAAGGGTAAAGGTCATTGAGGGACACAGAAGAGGGAGGTAGCTGTAATGGTCTGGACCACTAAGGAGAGGAAGTGATGCACTTGACCTATGGGTGCAGCCCAATGACCAATGCTAGGACAGAGACAGGTGGTACCAAGCCTTATTGGGGTTTGCAAAGATAAAGCCCTTAAAATTCTTTATGGTTCACAAAATACTTGTGGGCTGGTGGGTATTTTGAACCTAATTTCAAACATTACAAAAATGAAAGCCTTCTATGGCCAAGTCATTTGACTAAATATCAGCTCACTCTTAGCTGGTCCACGTCAGGAAACCGAAAGGGGTCTTAAGTGGGAAAGCCAGAGACCGCTGTCAGGAACTGCCGGGAATTTTCTTCCTGTACTTGGGATACCCGGGGGGTGTTCAGCTTCTCTGCTCCTAAGTTCCTTCATCTGTCATCTAGATGGGAAGCCTATGAAACACTCTTCACATGATGAGAACGAACACGATGATGTCCCCAAATCAGACCAACGCACTCAGGAGATGGCCCAGAATATCCTACATATTGTAGTTGCGTTCGGTGACACTGATAGATACTTTCAGACGTATCTTCAGGACAGCATCCCATTTGAAGGGCCTGAGACTGGATATTGTATTTTGGGATATCCCTTGATATACTCAAGTTAATTAGCAACATTATCTGTGCCACCGTGAGTAAACTAACTGAATAGAAAGTATACTCACTGAATAGAAAAACCGAATGACCGAAACCACAGTATTGGAGGAGCAAGTCCTAATTTCCATCTGATTATTGTGGATTAAGAAAACCAGTATGGAGAACAGGATCCAAGTTGCCTAAAGTTGGGATTAACTAGCAGAGATTATCCAGAATCAGTAATAACATTGAAATTCCCCAAGGGTAAGAGTTGTTTCTAATCCTAACAACGTAATGTCATTTAGAGTCCATAGCCATTTTGGCTGAAGCTATGATTTTAACACTAAATATGTCCTTCCCATTAATTTTTCAGTCTAGACTTCACGAATAAGTGAGAGCATTTGTTGTTTAACCTCACGTTACTTTCTAGTTACTTTTGCTGCATTAATGGCCTGCTCAAGTCAATGGTTTTAGTCACAAAGACTAAGCATAAGGAAGGAGGTGATGCCAGCTTTGAGCACACTGGAAGAGTGACAAGGGACCAGCCAGTTCGTCAAGATGCCAAGCAGTGAGCAAAGAGAGGGGATTTGAGACTGACTGGAAGTTGTGGCATTCGGTGGAAGGTCTAGCAGGCATTTGGGAATCTAAGGGCTGGACCCTGGTCCAGATGTTTCTCACAGCAAACGCCCTGGTGGAGATGGGCATCTTCTGAGACTTTTTAAGCAGAGGGAGCTCAGATCCAACTGTTCTGCCCTAGGGAGTGAATGGGTGTGTGTTGGGGGAGGTTCAGAAGTGTCTAGATGGTCTCCCTCACTGTCCAGCTCCTCTGAAAGATCTTCAGGAAGCAGTGGAAATCATGCAGAAGACCTCATTTCTCCTGAGCACTGGACTAATTTTCTCCTCTGGCTGCCTTCCTGAGCCAGGAATTCAGATAAATGGTGGTGTACTTCTTGTTCTAACAGGTCAATAATGTCGACTTCCAAAGGACAAACCAAGCATGTTATCCAGTACACAAATGAATCAAGCATTTTATACATTCTGTTTTCCTTTTAAGAAAAGTATTTAACTGGGCACCTGGGTGGCTTAGTTAATTAAGTGACCAACTCATGATTTCGTGGTTCCTGGGATTGACCCCTGCATTGGGCTCGGTGCTAACAGCATGGAGCCTATTTGGGATTCTCTCACTACTTGTGTGTGTGTGTGTATGTGTGTGTGTGTGTGTGTGTGTGTCTGTCTGTCTGTCTGTCTCAAAAATGGAGAAATAAAACTTTTTTAAAGAGTATTTATCTTTCATGGGAGCCCAGGTGGCTCAGTCGGGTAAGCGTCCGACTTCAGCTCAGGTCATGATCTCATGGTTCATGGGTTCGAGCCCCGCATCGGGCTCTGTGATGACCGCTAGCTCAGAGCCTGGAGCCTATTTCAGATTCTGTATCTCTCTCTCTCTGACCCTCCCCTGCTCACACTATCTCTCTCTCTCAAAAATAAATTTAAAAAAATTTATTTAATTAAAAAAGTATTTATCTTCCAGAAATATGTCAGTTTAGTACATTGTGAATAATCACGAACATGCCTATAACCATCATCACCAGACTTGAAAAAGAAAACCTTAATACAACTGAAGCCTTTCCAACAGCCCTCGATGGGGACGAGGCAGGAGGCACGAGGCACCACCGCTTTCTAGGAGCCACTAATCTGAAATGGATTCAAGTTTCAAATGGAAAGACAGGCACCTGCCCTGAGATGGGGACGTGGTCCCAGAACTTCCAAGGCAGCCATAGCCTGCCCCCCACCCCCACCCCGGGGCCTGGATTCCCCGGAGTCCAGGCCTTCTGGAGGCTGGTCCGATTTTCTCCCACCACTGCACAACTAATGCCAACAAACTTTAAAACTCTACAGCAAGTAAGCACAGTTTAGTACATTTTTTTAAAATTCCAAATTCATTACCATAAAAATGAGCCTCTTCTCTGTCACAGCTTGCAAATTCTCTCTGACATTCAATTGACTGATCAGCAGACCTGTGCTTTATAGGAGACATTTTGCCTTTCTCTTTGATCTGATTTCCCCCGATTTAATAGACAATTATAGGTTCTTTAAATCCCAAAGGTTTGGAGACAGCAAATAATTACCAGTAGCAATTTTAGAATAAAGCCAATCTGAATGAGTTCAGTTAAATTATGCAATACTTAGCGGTGGCAGTTTTTATTTTAAATAAGGACAGCAAACCAAAACCCCAAACAATCATTATATTGCCTCCAATTCCTCTCAACAGCTGCCTCTTCAACTTCTGACCTGTTTGTAAAAATCTGCACACCATCTACCAAAGGGACACACACATGATTGCAAACTTCTGTTCTCAGGACATTAAATAAATTATTTCTTTAAGATCATACGGCAGATCTATAATTAATTAAACCCACTATGATATTACGGCAAAATAATTTAGCTTTTCTAAAAAGGTAAATGTAATTTGCCGATCCGGTATTTGGAAGAATGCTTTGCCCAAAATCAATTCCTTTAGTTTCTAGAGAATAGAAACTAGAGGTAATCTCATTTTAATTATATCTCTTTATTGCTAACAAAGGAATGATTTATGCAATTAAATTAACTGGCTAGGAAATTATTCTCAGCTGGGCTGTCCTAATTCTTTGCTTTCTGAATTGCAGGCTCTTACACTTTCCTATGTAGATTAATTTTCCTGATATGCAAACAATGCCTCCATGTTCGTCTTTTCCTTTTTTCTTTCTTTTTTAATTCAGAAGTCCCCTTTTCTTCTTGCCAACGACATGAGTAATATTTGTGGAGCTGCCGGGCTTTGACTAGTATTTTTTTTTAATGTTAAAAAGATGAAAAAGATCTTTTCTTTCCAATCTCATTATTACAGAACAGAGCAACGTTGGAGGATTTTCTTATCTGTGGCTCTGCAACGGCGGCAAAGACACAGAAAAACTGCAGAAATGTCAAAGGCTGCAAAACTTGAAAGCGGCTTCAGTAGCCCCCAGAAGTTTTAAATTAGCAAATGCTTCTAGAACCTTCTTTCTTCAGAGCTTCCCCCTGTCCTTCTGTCCTCCACCCTCCATTCTAGGCCCCCTCTGTCCGCGCCAATTATTTCCTACAAAGTGCAACCAGGTGAACGACACGCTGTAACACCACCAGCCCGAAGTCCGCATTTATGGAGTGGCCTCCGTGACGTGAGAGCACGGACATAGGCAGGGGGCGTGGGTTACAAAGGAATTCGAGGACACTTTCTCTGTCCCTAAATAGTTGATGACCCTGGAGGCAATTTGTTGGTAGAAATTTCTTTGAACTAAAATCCATTCCTGTGTGGGTGGGTTCAAGATAGAATGATGGCATTATTTAGGACCTACATTAACTTAGATTACTTTTAAATACTCCGTAGATTTTGTTATTGGTTCTTTTAAAATAGGATGAGGTGAGGTGTTGCTACATATATGGGCCGGTGATGTTAAGAAAATGACAGAAGAGATTAGATGCGCTTTTTCTCTTGAAGCCAGAAGTGTGTGATAGTAACACGCCTTCCAGTACATTCACCTTATCTGCCTGACCAGGGCTCACAACCTTCCTCTGTGAAGATAACGGAGTCCAAGCTTGTCCGGCCCGCCATGTGACAGGGCGTGACAGGCCAATAGGTTGAGAGGCAAGATGGTGGCATAAAGAAATCAACTTTGTTGGGAAAGCCAGCAAACCGATCGTGTTATTATCCCAAAGAACATTTCCCCAAGCTTGAAATTTGAGCTTCTTTTATGTCAGGAAAAAGGGGAAGCAAGTGGGGGTTGGAATGAAAAGGTGACTGACATCTATAGACACCCGAGGAAGGTTGTGTAACTTCTTTGTCCTTGGTCAGTGCATCTCTCATACAGGAATCTGGTCGCGGCGCTCCTGTAAATCTTAGACATACTTAGTCATTTCTGTACCTACTTCCTTATCTCCTCAGGTGAGGTAGGTTGTGGGTAAAAAGTAGTTTTTGCAAATCTTAGCTGTGACATGCAGGGCTAAGCAGAAGTTTCTAAGCTACAGGTCACAGCAGCATGGAAAATAGAAGCAATATGGAGTCAGACATGCTTAGGTCTGGACCCCGGGGGCCATATCATGTCTGTCACAACTGCTAACTCTGTCTCTGCAGCAGGAGGGTAGCCATAGACACTATGTAAGCAATGCGTGTGGCTGAATTCTAATAAAACTTTATTTACAAAAGCAGGGAGCAGGCTGGTTTGGCCTGTGGGCTGTGGTCTACCACCCCCCACACTACCTCCTATTGGCTGCTCTCTCTTTGATGACAGAGCCCTACCCATTTCAAAACTCAAAATCAAAAGTAGTTACTGGGCCCCAATATATACAAGGCACCATGCTAAGCCCTCAGTTATGAATGATAGTTTACGTGCAAGGACTCCACAATCTAGTGGATTAAATTTTTTAATGGACGTGATGGATCAAAAATTACAATCCAATGGAATAAGTACTACAATGCAAGTTTGTTTGTTTGTTTGTTTGTTTATAATGCTATGGGGAGGGGGGTGCCTGGATGGCTCAGTCAGTTGTGTCCAACTTCGGCTCAGGTCATAATCTCGCGGTTCATGAGTTCAAGCCCCGTGCCAGGCTTTGGGCTGACAGGTCGGAGGCTGGAACCTGCTTCATATTCTGTGTCTCCCTCTTCTCTGTTCCTTCTCCAATGCACTCTCTCTCTCTCTCTCAAAAATAAATAAAGATTTAAAAAAATAAAATAATGCTATGGGGAGAAGAAAACACAAAGACAAGCCATAAATGGAATAAGCATATAACTTACATAGTTTTTTTGCAAAGCATAAAACTGACAAAGGATGGTGTCTGGACTTAAAGCAGGAAGGGGAAAAAAAAAGTAACCAAACAGAAAAGTGGTCAAAAAATTTGAACAGTAATTCACCAATGAGGGAGCATAAATGGTCAATAAACATATGAAAAGGTGTATATCTTCACCAGTAAAAAGAAAGACAAAAATGAAAACCACACTGAAGTGTCATTTCACATTAAGGAGTCTGATTATACCTAGTGATGAAAAAGATAGGCAATCCCTAGAATGGACAAATGTCACTGGCACTAATAGAAAATGGCAAACCACTTTGGAGAGCCCATAATTCCACTCTTTGGTATATACCCCCAAAGTGTCACTATGTGCATAGGAAGAGATGTGTAAATAAATTGTCATAGTGCATAGAACATTATAATAGCAATAAAACAACAAAAAAGGAAATGATCTAAAAGTCTTGCATTGGGAATATGTGATATAACCATACAGTGAAATATGACAGCAGTAAAAATGAAACCAGGGCCACATATATAAATATGGACATTGCTCACAAATATATTGCTTATCCATCAAGGAATACTGGGCGCCTTCTGGGTGTCAGGCACTGTTCTAGGTGCTAGGGATAAAGCCATGAACAAAACAAATTCATCACTCTTAAGTTGTTCCCAGTAAGTGAAAAAAGCAAGCTGCAGAAGAACAGATATAGTACATCATTCAACATTATGCCCATGTCTTGTTAGGGCTGCTTCAAACAGCCAGTAAAAGTAGAAAGAAATTCATGGAAATAAACAATTTCAGCATAATGGTTACCTAAGAGCACTGAGGGGGTTTGTTATTGCGGTGCTCTAGAAAGAGTTTTGATTGCATTCATGTTTTCTATTTTTTAAATTTTTTTTTTACATTTATTTATTTTTGAGAGACAGAGTACAAGTGGGGGAGGGGCAGAAAGAGAATGAGACACAGAATCTGAAGCAGGCTCCAGGCTCTGAGCTGTCAGCACAGAACCCGACGCGGGGCTCAAGCTCACAAACCATGAGATCATGACCTGAGCCGAAGTCAGACACTCAACCAACTGAGCCACCAGGTACCCCCTATGACCCAGCAATAGCACTGCTAGGGATTTACCCAAGGTATACAGAAGTGCTGATGCATAGGAGCACATGTACCCCAATGTTCATAGCGGCAATGTCAACAATAGCCAAATCATGGAAAGAGCCTAAATGTCCATCAACTGATGAGTGAATCAAGAAGATGTGGTTTATCCATACGATGGAGTATTACATGGCAATGAAAAAGAATGAAATCTGGCCATTCGTAACAACACGGATGGACCTCGAGGGTGTCATGCTAAGTGAAATAAGTCAGGCAGAGAAGACAGATATCATATGTTTTCACTCATATGTGGAACAGGAGAAACTTAACAGAGGACCATGGGGAGGGGAAGGGGGGGGGAAATAGTTGGGGAGAGAGAGGGAGACAGACCATGAGAGACTCTTGAATACTGAAAACAAACTCAGGGCTGAAGTGGGAGGGGAAGGGGGAAGGGGAGTGATGGTCATGGAGGAGGGCACTTGTGGGGAAGAGCACTGGATGTTATATGGAATCCAACTCTTGAAAATAAACTATAAAAAATAAAATAAAACAAAACAAAATAAAATAAAGGAGGTGATGGTATAGGGATGCTGTTATCATATCTCACCATGCAGTAGCCTCGTATATTTCTGAAATACAATACCTTTCTTTTAGAACAACAGAAATGTCTTCACATTCAATCACTATGTAAAGATTTTGATTTTTAACTGTAACAACCAAATATTTAACAAACTAAAGAGTCTGCTTGATATTCTGAATACCCAGAGTAGATTCAACTAGCTCTTGAGAAATGAAGCACATTATAGAGTTTTCATTATACTGAAACTAATGCTTGCTACTGTGATTTGTATCAATTACAACATAGCCGATTGTTTCTGGGTTTCTGGGCTAGGACCCCATGTCAGATGTTTCTAATTCCTCAGGAACAATTCTCTTATAACCAGAAAAAAACAAAGATGGTAGCCTTCAGGAAAATAGAAAATGAGGAATAATTTTATCTGTAAGAGGGAGGGAAAACTTTTCAGTGGGCATTCCAAGCCTGACCCCGATGTCTAGCCCTCTTCCAATTATAACAGTGCTGCCTAACCACACATGCCAATGATTTATTTAAAAGACTTTGAGGGGACATTTCTCCTGGGGTTGAAGGAGGCAGAACAGACTGGGTGTGCCTGCTAAGGAGAGTCTACTATTTGGGGCAGGTTATGTAACTGCCAAATCACCGGGACCAGGGGAGGATAGGCTGCTCTTGAGTTTCAAAGGACAGTTGCAGTGAACCAAGACATGGATGGGGCAAAGGGTTGGTGGTAATCCCAGATGGCCACAAAAGAAACATCAGTGGGAAAAGAACGTGTCTGTATTTCCTATAAGGGAACCCAGAAACCGTGCTTGCCAGAATCGATAGATGGAAGTCTCTGGAATCGCCCCCCTGCCTTGTAGAGTTCATGCTCCGGGCTCCGAAATTCTGGAAATATGGCTAACAAGTATCTGACTGCTTTTGTTAAAAGTGAAAAAAAAAAAAAAGTCAGATCTTATTTGGAAGAATTTTTTTTTCAAAAAGTGAAAATCTTTACTATTTTTATGTTTTATTTTTTAATTAATTGATTTTCTTTAATTTTTTTAATGTCTATTTTTGAGAGAGAGAGAAACAGAGCAAGAGGAGGGAAAGGGCAGAGAAAGAGACACACACAGAATTCAAAACAGGCTCCAGGCTCTGAGCCTGACATGGGGCTTACATCACAAACTGGGAGCCGATGACCTGAGCCGAAGTCAGTTGCTTAACCAACTGAGCCACCCAGGCCCCCTTTTTAAAAATTTTGTTAATATTTCTTTACTTTTGAGAGAGAGAGAGATAGAGAGAGAGAGACAGAGAGAGAGGGAGACACATTCCAAAGCAGGCTCCAGGCTCTGAGCTGTCAGCACAGAGCCCGACACAGGGCTCGAACTCACAAACGGAGAGATCATGACCTGAGCTGAAGTCAGACGCTTCACTGACTGTGCCACCCAGGCGTCCATTTATTTATACTTTAAATTACAGATATAGAGAAGTTATACAGAGTTCTAGAATACCACCAACTTTCTTGGTGTGTCATTATGTAAAGTCACAGCCAGAGAGAGCAGCTCCAGCCAAAAGTCCAACATTTGCATTTTTTTCCCTTTCCAGGTACTGCACTTACAAAATGGGGGCGCTGGGATGAGGTTCAGGGGCTGAGGGGACTCTGTGGCTGAGTGTGTAGACAAGAGGGGCTTTTTTCCTTGAACACCTGGATCCCCCAGAGGGACAGGTGCGAGCAGCGAGGCGGCCCCCTGGACGGACACTCTGTAGGGTATGAGAGCATGCGCCGAGCTCTGGCCTTGTCTCCCCGCCCACCTTTCTGGGCAGTTGGAAAAAGAACCTTCACTCATAGGAACTCTGGCAGTTTCCCTTCACCCTGGACATAAAAGTGAAGCAATAAATGTCATCCTTCTCTCTGTTGGCAGAGGCCGGACTAGGTCTGTCCAGGACAGTCTGGGGCTGAGTGACCTAATTTGTTACACAGCCATGGAGAGCTAATACATAGAATGGAGCAAAGGGGGTGACTAACAACATTTGGATGGAGAGGAAGGCTAAGAGTGGACAACGTCCAGGGACCCTTCTTGAGAGCAGGATTTACGCATTCAGTTCTTTCAATCCAGTATTAGACCCAGTACAACATGGACTCTTAGTAGATGTGGTTTGAGTTATGGAGTGAAGAAGAGGGGGAGGGGCCTAAGCTTCGTAAAAGTGAAGAAAGCCCGGCCAGGGGTAGGAACATGGGGCGAACAGGGGCTGCGTGGAGAAGACACGTCTAGGGAGGCCAACCATCCTGGTTGGCCCAGAACAGAGCAGTTCCTGGAATGTGGCGTGTGTGGCACTAAAATTATGACAGCAAGGGAGCCCAGTTAGAGGAACCCTCCAAGGAAGGAGGAGAATTCATGGAAGAACCAGTGGGGGCAGCCCTGTTATACCTTTGAGTACAGTGAAGTTTCTTCACTCAGTTGTTCACCAAATATGACTTTGCTTCCATTAAGTGCTAAGCTGTAAAGACTAAAAAGTAAATCATAGTCTCTGGCCCCCAAAGCACTGATATATAAAGTTGCGTTGGTGACGTTGGACAACTCTTACCTCCCAGAAAAATGCAATGCGTTCAGAGAACTTTTCCAGAAGTATTAATGTTCCCATGACACTTTTTTTCTTCGAATCTAGTCGAAAGGAAGGTTTTAAGCATCTCGGTCTTCTCCGAATCCTCTCTCCTTTGCCCACTGGTAGAGCTGATAGCGATACATAACCGTTGGTCGTGGGTGGTCAGAATCCCGAGTACAGGGTGACTTGGTTTTCTGGTTAGAGTCTGGTTAGATCAAACTGTAAAATCTCTCCGCACACGTGCGCAGCCATTCCTGTCGCCTCTGTTTCTTGGACTTCATGAGTAATGGTAGCTGTTTATAAAGAGTGCCAAGAGTTCACTTTTCTCATAGGATTTAACCCTCGTGGCAACCTTGTAAAGTAAAGACACTATAATTCCTGAGTCACAAATGAGAAAGCTTCGGCTGGGTGTCCTAGTTCGCACGGCTGGTCAGTTGTAAACATGGGGTTCGAAGGTCTTTCTAAACCCCACGTTCTTGACCACTGTGCGAAATACCTCATCGTCAGAATTGCCAACACGCACCGTGGCAAGCCGTTTACATATATCATCTCCGCCTTCTGAAGGGCAGAGAACCTGGCGGTACGAAGTTGGAATCAACGATGACAGGCTATTAATTTTATATTCAAAGTGTGGTCTGTGGCCCTGCAACCCCAGGATTGCCTTCTTTTTATTTTTTTTAATTTGTTAAGTGTTTACTTATTTTTTGAGAGGGAGAGAGAGACAGAGCACAAGTGGAGGAGGGGCAGAGAGAGAGGGAGACACAGAATCTGTCAGCACAGAGCGCGACGCAGGGCTCAAACTCACGAACCATGAGATCATGACCTGAGCTGAAGTCACATGCTTAACTGACGGAGCCACCCAGGGGTCCCAAGATCACCTCCTTTTTAGAAATGCAAAGTATCAGGCCCCACACATACCGACTATATGACTATATTTTAATGAAAGAGCTCTAGCTGACTTGTATGCATAAGAAGACCTGTAACAAACCTCACCCAGCTATGGGTAGATGCCCCTTAAAATTGTGATTCTCCAACTGGGACCCTGAGCCAGCAGCATCAGCCTCACCTGGGAACTTGACTAAAATGCACACTGTAGAGCCCCACCCCGGCCTTCCTGAATCTGAAACGCTGGAGCAGTGACCCGGTTGAGCCCTCCAGGTGATTCTGATGAACCTCTAGGTCTGAGAGAACCTTCCTGATGCCATTCTTACACCTGTACTTAACCTGGAAAGAAGAGTCAGCAGCGACACCCTGTGGAGCCAAGGGAAGTCTGCACCTTTTTTATGCATGCACCTGCTTCCTTCTTCCCCTTGGTAAGTAAAACTGTCATGAACTTTGTTCTTTGCACTGAAAACACAAGGCTGATTTCTTTCCCTATAACTATTGGCTTTAGGGCATTGCGCCCATTGTGGTCAAGCAGACCAGATTCTTTAATTCGGCAAACATTTACTCATTCATGCAGTAGAGGTGGTGCAGAAGATAGAAGGCATATCAGATTGGTCCCCGGAGTGATCTACTGTTATATTTATAGCGGCATCTGCTACCATTTGAGTATCTGCTATGTGGCAGGCACTGTGCTAATTGTCTTCCCAAACTCCCTCAGTCCTTGTGTACTAGAGATGTCGTTATTATTCCCATTTTATAATAAAGAAAGTAATGTGAGGGCTGATTCTAATGCTGATGCTCTTAATCACATAGCAACAGAAGACCATGGGGGAAAATAAAGGGAAAAAATAGTTTCAGAAAGGGAGGTAAACCATAAGAGATTCTTAAATACAGAGAACAAACTGAGGGTTGGTGGGAAAGGGGGGTGGTGGGAAAGCGAAAATGGGCGATGGGCTTTGAGGAGGGCACTTTCGGGGATGAACATTGGGTGTTGTATGTAAGCAATGGATTGCGGTTATCTACTTCCAAAACCAAGAACACACCGTATACACTGTGTGTTACCTAACTCAACAACATATTTAGAAAAAAAAATTAAAAATAAAAATAATTTTTAAATAATAAAAAAAAGGAAACCAAAAAATCACAGAGCTTCGTAAAGCAATCCCCAAGGCTCACTGTTATTAGAGTCACTTAGTCACTTGTTTCAAGAGTAGATTCCCAGGGGCGCCTGGGTGGCTCATTCAGTTGAGAGTCCGGCTTCGACTCAGGTCATAATCTCATAATTCATGGGTCTGAACTCCGCATCAGGCTCTGTGCTGACCACTAGCTCAGAGCGTGGAGCCTGCTTCAGATTTTGTGTCTCTTTCTCTCTCTGCACTTCCCTGTTCACGCTGTCTGTCTCTCAAAAATAAATAAATGTATGAGGCACCTGGGTGGCTCAGTTGGTTAAGCGTCCAGCTTCGGCTCAGGTCATGATCTCATGGTTCATGGGTTTGAGCCCCGCATCAGGCTCTGTGCTGACCACTAGCTCAGAGCCTGGAGCCTGCTTCAGATCCTGTGTCTCCCTCTCTCTGACCCTCCCCTGCTCGCGCTCTGTCTCTCAAAAATAAATTAAAAAAAAAAAAAAGAGTCGATTCCCACATACCAAATCAAGGCATGTTTGGCAAATGTTACACTCAGCCTGGGAATTACTGTGTTACTCTGTACTGCCTCCGCCACAACATTGACCTTCAAAGGGCTGTGGACTTACCCTAAAATGAAGAGTGGCAAAGATTCCTAAGCAGTGGGGAAAAGATGACCAAGTCTGTATTTCAGGAAGGTCTACGGGGAGGCAGTATGAATGGGTTAGAGGATGGTGGTGATGGGAGGGACTGAGGTGATCAATGGTTTTTAGAATGTGCCCTGAGTTATCAATGCCAGGGGCGATCTGGGTTTGCTTCCTCGTTGTATGGATGTCTCCAATTCTTGTCTTGGGAAAAGCCGGTTTTAAGAGATGCATGGGATGTGAGCTAGAAATCCAGAACCAAATAGTAGGAGGAGAATTCAGATAAAATCATCCTAAGGGGCGCCTGGGTGGCTCAATCGATGGAGCGCCTGATTCTTGATTTTGGCTCAAGTCATGATCCCGGCGATGTGGGATGGAGCCCCGAGTCAGGCTTCACGTTCAATAAAGAGATTTGGAGGTTTGAGTTTGAGATTCTCTCTCTCTCTCTTCCTCTGCCCCTCCTTCCCAGATCACACCCTCTATCTCTCTCAAAAAAAAAAAAATCTTAAAAAGATAATAGGGTCAGAAATTGGAGCTTTCTGATGAATTATCCTTGTTGCAAACTTTTCAATAATTTTAAGTTATGTTTAGAACCTGTTTTCACTGTAGATTGTGTCTAAGTTCTTTCTGATATTTTTCAGTCGTTACTATCACTTTAAATTTCTCAGCTTTCAAATCTGAAAATCAAGTTATTCTTGCATTGGTTATGCAAGTTGCGTTATGCCCCCTGGTGGCGGAATGGATAGAAAGCGGAGAGGCCTGTTTTCAATCAAACGGACAGAGCCAACTTAATTGAAGTAGGTGGCGGGCCCCGAATTTGAAATGGAATTTCATATAAAACTTTTCTGGTCTTACTAAAAATAGGAAACATCCTGTTAAGCTAAAATCAGATGTATTAACTTTAGCCTGCAAGGTGCATATTTCAATTTCCCTTGCTTTGTCATAAAATGGATTAGCTCCTTGAAATATGCCAGTTGAATTTGGAATTAAATATTTGCTCTACATACAGCTAAGTAGCTGGACTCCTACAAGAGGGCTGGAGTCTAAATATGTACAGAATGTCCTTCAAGGTCAGGCCTCAGTGAGTGTCACAGACACACGATGCTATTTATTTTCTTCAGAGCATTGGTTTCCGTGCGAATAAACTTGAAAATGTTACACAGCCCACGCAAGTCATATATATTCAAGAAGGCTTTGGGGGGGGGGGATTTTCAAAATTTGTAATGTATTCTTCAATGTTAACAGCCAAATATAGGTTACTAGTGGAACATATGTTGGTGTTTGGTGTGAAAAAAGAGGAGATATATAGGGGCGCCCAGGGGGCTCAGTTGGTTAAGGGCCTGACTTCAGCTCAGGTAATGATCTCGCTGTTTCTGAGTTGGAGCCCTAGCGTTGGGCTTTGTGCTGACAGCTCAGAGCCTGGAGCCTGCTTCAGATTCTGTCTCCTTCTCTCTCTGCCCCGCCCCCCCCCCCTTTATCTCTCAAAATTAACATTAAAAAAAAATAAGTAAAAGAGGAGAGGTAAGTTTCTTGCTGGACTTAGATAAACCTGGCCTCGATGGATACATTACTTGGTCATGTGAGGAAAAAACTGGCAGTTCCTTAAATAAACGTAAGTGACTACTAGGCGCCTAACACTGTGCTATCCTAGAAAGTACTAGAGAGGGAGACCGGGGGGAAAGTGCAGTTAGTGACACTGTTTAGCAGAACGTGTTTTACTTTGATAGCCATGTTTGGAGCCTGTTGGTTGCCTTCACGACCCTGCATTCTATTTCGTGCCTGGAAAACATTATTTTGAGAGGGCCCATTAGGCTCCACCAGAACGCCAAGGGGTTAGAACCACCTGCTAACTGCTGGCTATACAAGTGTGAAATTCGGGAAACAGGAAAAGTGTAATTAAACGCACATAAGGCAGTAGCCGTTGCATGGATGTTTAGCTTTGTGATCGAAGCTATGGGTGTAGGTATAAGTTTTCAAGGAAAAGTAAGAGGCTGAAGATCAAGGGCAGAAGCCTAGAACACAAACACTTCAGAGGTGAACAAAGAGGGACAGAGAGGTAAAAGAACCAAGAAAGCGGTGTTATGGAGAAAAGAGGGAAAAGTATTGGACAGGTAGAATGTAAGGAAGAGATCTGAACAAGTACCCAGGGAATTTTGATATCAGGAATGTTTTGGTGATCTTAGGAAGTTCAATACATTAGCATGGAAACAAGGAACAAGGTCATGAAGGGCAGAGAATGAAGCAGGTTCACATGGATAGAATTGGATTTCCCGGAAATTCAGTTCTTTTTGAAATATAATTAATGAATTAATATAATAACTAGTTGTTATTAATTTCATGTCTACAATATCGTGATTCAGAAATTTATACATCATGGTTAAGTGTGTGCTCTTAATACCCTTTACCTGTTTCCTGTAACCCCCCCCCCACCCCCCCTCTGGTGACCAGCAATTTGTTCTCTGTATTCAAAAGTCTGTTTATCGTTTTTGTCCATTTTTTTGTTTCTCAAATTCCACATGACTGAAATCATATGTCTTTCTAATTTCACTTAGCATTATACTCTCTAGGTCCATCCATGTTCTTGCAAATGGCAATATCTCATTCTTTTTAATGGCTCAGTAATATTCTGATACATGTACGCGCACTCACACACACACACCTTCTGTCCATTCATCTATCGATGGACACTTGGGTTGCTTCCCTTTCTTGGCCATTCTAAATAATGCTGCAATTAACATAGGAGCCCATGTATCTCCCTGAATTCATGTTTCCAATACCCAGTGAAATTATTGGGACATACTCTATTTTGTTTAATTTATTGAGGAGCCTCCATACTGTTTTCACAGTGGCTGCACCAATTTTCATTCCCACCAACAGTGTAGAAGGCTTCCTTTTCTCATCCTCACCAACACGTCTTTCTTGTCTTTTTTACTTTAGTCATTCTGACAAGTATAAGGTGATATCTCAGTTGTGGGGAAAAGGAAAAAAATAAACCCAATAGCTTAAAGATGGACATAGGTCCTGGGGGTTACATTTTTAAAGATAAAAAGAGTCATGGTCATGTTTACACCTGTTACCTAGCCTTATAAACTGACCTTTTTAAAGGCTTAAAATTCTATTTAGAAAGAAGCAAGAAAGGGACAGGGCAATAGCTCAATCTTGTACCCCAACTAGTCCTCCCTGGACACCTAGATTTTTCCAGTCCTCCATCCCAGGGCTTTTCCCTCTCACTGAAAGGCTGGTCTCTACCTACACCAATACTTTATCAAACACCCAGACTTCCCATGATTCTACATACTGAGACTGACTAGCACTGATGTCTGCCATGGCACCAAGGGGGCTCTGCACGGGGCACGCTTTACCTCGTTTTCCTCATAAAGACGCCCCGGCGCCGTGAACAGGAATAAAGGGAAACCCCAGCACAGTGGAGTCTTGAGGCTCCACGGGGGGCCCTACGCCCCAACATCAATGACTGGAACAGGTGCCTGTTATAATCCCGACAGGGGAACAGCCCACAGCCCGGAGTCCCCGCCCACCAGGGCGAGCCGCCCGCTGCATCCCTGCAAGGAGCACCAGCCGGCAGCCCAGCCAAAGAGAAACCATCATCGCCTCCAACTCCTGCTTTTCTCCGACGGACCTGGGGTCAAACGACCCCTCCCGACGTCCCCCTTCTTCTGCATGAACAGTGTCCCTCTCCTCTGCCGGACTGGCCTGGCGGCCTGCCACAGTTTGCGTGTCTGGAACTGCAAATCTCTGCTACAACCGAACAATCCCATCATGCTGGTAGAATACGGACAGTTTTAAGTTTAACGGCGCCGGTGAAGCACCAGACCGCCACACTCAAACTTTCTCTTTCAACACTGACTCTAGAGAGCGTGGGAGAGCACGCGCCGCACGCTCCAGCGCCGCGGGGCCCAGTTCCAATCCCGGCTCCGCCGCCTCCCCGCTCGGGACTCAGCGCAGGACGACGTGTGCACGCAGCTGCCCCGGTGAGGACGCGCGAGAGCCCGACCTCAGGGGGGCGGCATGCTGCCCTCCGGAGGCCCACCAGCAACGACGGCGGGCGACCCGAAAACCCATGTGTTTCAAATGCACCTGTTTTTGTCTTAGTTCCACTCCTTACAAGCAGGGACATGGAAAGCCACGCAAGTTGTTTTAATTGTGAGTTAATAAAAGTCTACATTAAATGTGTTATCTTACAAAGTAACCTATGAGAGCCTATAAACATGGCTGAGCCAACACTACGTGCTGCTTCCAATACTTCCAGAAACTTCCACCGAACTGTCCTGCTTCCACACGGGAAAGGCCACCAGCTGCTGGCAGAGACCGGTGCCTGCGTTCATCAGGCCGACGTTCTGAACAGGTGCTTCTTCAGTTCGGCCGTTTTCGCCTCGATTTTGGCACCACAGTCCTCTGCCGCCTTTTCAATGCCCTCATGGTACTTCTCCAAAGCAGCTTTCAAACTCAGAAAGATTTCCTAGGTGGAAAGTGAAACGGGGTAAGAATTGTCCCATGCACCAACCTAACCTGACAAGTGGCAAGAGTTCTAGCCGTCCCATTAAAATGTATTAGTCATATTTTAACACCCCAACGATCGTCTGCGCACGCGCGCACGTGCACCCACTCGTTTCCAACCTTCCTTCTGCAGGCTGTGTAGACACATGAAGAAAGTATGCGGCTCAGAGCAAAGCAGAGACGTGCAACGAGGACTTGGATTCCAGGATGTCGGGAGTGGACTTTTAATTGTCAAGGAAAAGTTTTTACTTTGGAGCTTCTCACCTGTACCAGGCAGGTGGGGACGGACACTACACCCCCTGCATCTGGCCCCGATCCCCACGGAAGAGCTACCTAAACAGAATGAAGAAGTAATCGGGAGGACTGAAAATTACACATGAGAGCCGCCTTACTAAAGTCATCAGGTAATTCTACTACAAGCAATAATGAGTATTCTAGAAACCTCTGTGGATGTGCTAAGAACTTAGAAAACAATGAGAGAACAATTTTTATAGATGGAATAAAATGGAAGAAGCCAGTTAACCTTCATACATTCTCTCTTCTCTCATTCTTTACAAAGTGTGACTTTGACCTTTGTATTCATTTTTCTTGAACAAAATTCTCAAACCTTAGTACAAGAAAAGTGTATACTACGAAAAGAATACACTAAAAGTGGTATTCTGAAAGTTTATAGGTGTTTCATCACTAACATAAAACAGCAGTTCTTTTCCAATGGGAGGAAAAAGCAGTATATGGGAGTGACGGGTATAATGTTCCTGATTTTAACTGTCCCTCCCATTAACTTCTTCTTTAACCTACAGTTTGTCTACTACTGACCTTAGGGTGTTTTTTTTTTTTAACGTTTACTTGTGTTAAGAGAAACAGAAAGAGTTATGCGCGTGAGCGGTAGAGGAGCAGAGACGGAGAGAGAATCCTAAGCAGGCTCTGCGCTGAGCATGGACCGTGGGATGTGGAGCCTGACGCGGGTCTCGATACCAGGACCGCGAGATCACAGCCCGAGGCAATACCAAGAGTCAAATGCTTAACGAACTGAGCCACCCAGGGGCCCCACTACTCACCTTAATTTACATTCTAGTGTAGATACCATCTGATTTTGAACAACTGTATAGATTATAATTTAATATATTTCATGGTGTTTCAAAAAAGAACAAAACTAGTTCCAGACTCTGACACCTCTATCGTTCAAGCTTCAGTGAGTATAAACAGATGCTTAAGGCTAAACACTTTCCCCAAAGCCAGACCCAGATAGTTCTTAAATCCTAATATGAAAATAGAAGAGACTTATTTAGATTTCTAAGATCTAATTGGGTATCAAATTGCTACAACTATGGGATGTGAATCATTAAGAAAATAAATCAAACATCTTTGAAAGCTTTATTTCTTACATCTTAAAGGAAAAAACAAGGTGCATTAGTTGCTAGCTTGTGTAAACACCATTTTAAAAAACCTCAGCACACTCAGCAGCTATAGATCAACTTAACTTCCGAGTTCCATAGGAATGTACGTTTATTCTTACTAAAAAGGAAGCTCAATAAATTTAGTAGTAAGACAGTACTCGTGAGAAACTATTAAGAGTGTTTAAATAAAGATACACAATCTAAATATCTGAACTCACCGCTTTAACACCCCCAAAGATACCCTTTCCCTCACGGACCCTCATGGAGGAACCGTCCCTGTGCCCAGATGGAGCCGCCATAAGTGAGTGACTCTCAAAGCCCATTCTAGGGCGAATCAACAGAAGCAAGCAGACCCTCCTGACCCTCATAGGATGTTAATGACAATAAATGACAGCCCTCACAAATGCGGTTTTAGTTTCCAATTAAATTCTGTATCCAGGGGCACCTGGGTGGCTCCATTGGTTCAGCGTCCAAAATTGGCTCAGGTCATGATCTCACAGTTTGAGTTTGAGCCCCACGTCGGGCTCTGTGCTGACTGCTCAGCCTGGAGCCTGCTTCTGATTCTCTCTCTCTCTCTCTCTCTCTCTCTCTCCCTCTCTCTCTGCCCCACCCCTGCTTGTACTGTCTCTCAAAAAAAATAAATGTTAAAAAAAATGTTTTTTAATTCGGTATCCAAGTGGAACTTTATACTATTAATTCACATCTAATTCACAAAATGAGTGTACCTTACTGTGATGGCTTCACTAAATTTTTTTTGACAAAAGTTTTTAATGTTATCAGTAGGCTATTAGTTGACACTAGGCTATTAGTTAACTTTTTTGGCAAATCAGAAGTTATACGAAGAGTTTTGACTACATGGGAGTTAGCATCCCAATCCCCGTGCTGTTTGAAGGTTAATCATACAGAATATCCTTGGGGCTTTACAGCGGCCATTATCTAACAAGTATGTATTAGTTCGTCAACCAAATACAGGCTGGGTACCTTCTACAAGTAGTACTGTGAGGAGTAGAATAGAGAATGCAAATATGCTTCCTGCCCTAACGGAACATATAATCCAGGGCAGACTGGATACCAAGTGCTTAAAATATGGCTCATTCTGTACAAAATTTTAAACGCCGTAAGTATTACTTAACTGCAATTAACTGAAACATAAATGTTAATAGCCATATGCTACCAGCAGCTACCCCACCGGACGGCACAAATCCAGATACCTGGAGCAGAGCAAAAGCGCTATAGCGTTTGAGAGGAGAAAAACCGAAGATACCTCACAGGGATCAGAGAAAGTTACATGGAAGCTGTACTTTCTAATGATCATAAATGATGGAAATGATTAGCTTAGATCTAAAACTTTAAAGTCCTAGGGGCGCCAGGGTGGCTCAGTCGGTTAAGCATCAACTTGGATTCAGTCATGATCTTGCGGTTCGTGAGTTGGGGTCCCGCATCAGGCTCTGTGCTGTCAGTGCAGAGCCTGCTTTGAACCCCGTCTCCATCTCTCTGCCTTGCCCCTGCTCATGTGCGCATGTTCAGGCTCTCTCTCTCTCAAAAATAAACAAACATTTAAAATAAAAGTCCTAGAAGGCAGGGATCATGCCTTCCTTTTTCACAACTTATTCGGAGACAGGTGAAGTGCCGGGCACCAGCAGGTGCGTGGGCCATTAGGAGGACGAGGGACGGGACGAATGAACTACAGGCAAACAGGGAGCTCCCGTTTTCAAGAGGAAAGTATGACAGCAGTGACATTCAGCAGGAAGAAGGTGGCAGTTACTTTGTACTCAGGGCAGATCTGATGCAGAGAATCATAAGTCAAGAGAGAAATTTAGCAAGGTTTTGGTACAATCCCAGAGCGTTACAAAACTATGGGACAGAAGCAGAACAGAAAAGAGTTGTTCTGAAGAGTGCCATTGACTTTTAAAAAATCCTAACATTAACTTGGTGACTGGATGTCAGGATTATCTAAACAAAGTCCAAAACTCCAACTCGTTGTGATAGAAAGTGATGCCATCATGTAGAGACATTTGTGAAGAAGTGGAGTGAAAGGGAGAGAGAGAAAGGGAGGCAGAGAGGAAAGAGAAAGTGGGAAGGGGGAGGGCAGCTGGATGTCAGCCGGATGTCACTCTGTAAATGTGATTTTTGCAGAGAAGGGCAAGCCCACGGAAAACACCCAGCACAGCACACACGGGGTGACTGGACAGAACAGGAAGCCCAGCCGAAAACCTATCTAAATAAAGGTGGTAACTGAAAGTAGAAGAGGGAAGTGTCTCTGGGAAAGAGTGTTCAATGAAACAAGGGATGTGAAGATCGCTGGGGTCCCGGAGAACGGCGCACCGAGTCACTGGGCAACCCCGGCCCATCTTTTCCCTTCCACGGAGGGTGCTTACAAAGGAGGCTAAAAGGAGCCCGTTGTCAAAATGCATCATGATTCGCACAGGATTTAGACCCCGACGGATATCACAGTGCTGTTTAGAACCAATGGGTAGCACAGTGCACACTGGGTAAAGGTTAGAACAACTTTGCACCTTCGCCTATACCCAAAGTTTTGATCAGTGGTTCTATGCCACTATGAAGAAATACTTCATGTGGCAAAGGGCCCAATTCTAGTCAACATTTTTATTTGGGAGAAAAAGGCACGTTGGTCAAGTGTGCAGGTGACGCTACACCATGAAAAACAGTTAAGGTGAGTGATACAAAGATTGAAATCCACACTGAAGTAAATAAACGAAGCCTTGAAGAAATACTAGTAAAATTCTGAATGAAAAGTGCCAAGAAATGGTTGCATTAAAGCACGGTGGGACATTCTAACTAGGCAGAACTACATGTGGCAACGACAGGGGTCATTTAATTGATCGCTGGCTCCATATGTGCCCAGGGCAAGAAGCTGCTCTAAAACTCCCCGCCAGCATTACACTCCATTAACGGGAGCCCTGTGCTCTGGGACCGGT
The DNA here is from genome assembly GCA_004023785.1 of Mungos mungo. Lineage (NCBI taxonomy): Eukaryota > Metazoa > Chordata > Mammalia > Carnivora > Herpestidae > Mungos > Mungos mungo. Next base: position 87,664 of record PISW01005866.1, on the reverse strand, counting down.
CACACCATTATTTGGAAGGCTATGTTTAGTGCCGGGTCCTACATTTTAAACAGAATAACGACAAGCAGGAAATGGGGGGGGGAGGGCAGTAAACAGGATAGTAATGAATCTGAAAATTAAGCTATATAAGGAATGGCTGGAAAACTGGGGCTCATTAACCCAGATGAGAAGGCTGAAGGAACCCATGATCATTATCCTCAAATGTCTGAAGTGATATTAAGCAGAGGAGGATACAGATTTGTTCCAGAGAGATCTTGGTTCACTAGAGTACAGAAATGATACTTTCAACTAAAAATGAGAAATAACATTTTCACAACCAAAGCTGTCCTAGGAAAACGGCCCCGGTGGCTCTGGGCTCTGCTACACTGAGTGCAATGAAGCGGAACCTTCCAGTGCTTCTCAAAAGCCACGATAAAAAACTCCAGTTCGCAGACCCCGTTGCTGAGGATTCTAATTCAGCACATCGGGGGGTGGGAGGGTTGTGTTTAGTTTTCAATTCTTCTTGGGACTCCAATACACGGCCAGGTTGGGAAATTTCATGCTAGATGACCATCCAAGTTTACAAATATTTCTGAGAAGCACACTACAGAGAAGGCGCCAACCTAAGCATGGTTTGACATAACGCAGATATACATAACTGCCACTGTCGAGAAACCGGAAGTGCTCTTGGCCAGACACACACGCACCGAACACTGTAACCGCTTCCCCAACCGCTTGACCTGTGAGAACAGAGAAATACTGACTGACTGACTGATTTGGTTAAGAAGTGGGATTAAGTGTCTCCTAAGCTCGCTGTAAGCCACATGCTAGAGATAAACAGAGGGCCAAAGGCGGAGTCCTGGTGAAGATCCAGGGAAGAGGCTGGAAAGAGAGAAGGAGTGGAAATGTGGAAAGGGAAGGGCAGGGCCGAAACAGGCAGGACAGCGTACCGGGCGGACGGGGGCAGGGGAAACCCAGCCATGGTCTTTTCCTTTCTTCCACGCATCTGACTTGGGCTCAGGTCGTGATCTCACGGTTCATGAGTTCGAGCCCCACCTCGGGCTCTGTGCTGACAGCTCAGAGCCTGGAGCCTGCCTCAGATTCTGTCTCCCTCTGTCTCTGCCCCTCCCCTGCTTGTGCTCTGTCTTCATCTCTCTCAAAAATAAACAACACATTAAAAAGAAAAAGTTAGGAGAAAATGAGCTATCATAAACGTATCAGGAATAGATTACTTCTTTGAGACCTCAGCAGGTAAGAAAGGGACAGAAGGTAAACACTGTTTGGCACCATACTGACATTTGGAAGACGATGCAGAAGTTAAGATGTCCGTCCTCATGAAACTTAGAGCTATTTACGAAATGACAAGATAAATACACTGGAACAAGCAAAGAAAAAAAGCAGTAAGTAATTTCCAGGAATTGTGGTAAAGATACCATTAAAAGTCTCCTCACATAGGGACTTGCCTTAGCTATTTCATTTCACTTAACAATTCAAACACATTGAATGCAGATGATAAATATTTTTTAAAATCCTTTTATCAGGACAAAAAAAAAACCACAGAAACTTTTAAAAACACATTACTTAAAATCACTATCCACGTTCACTGATTAGAAAAGGTCAGAGCCTTTCTGGAGCACCTGCTCTTACCACCAGGCGGGGGGAAGGACGAGAGAAGAAAAGGTCCGAAGCAGACATACAAACAACCAACCAAGGGTACACGGAGACAGAACCGAGGAACTAGATCAATTTCTGCTTCAGAGAACGGACAAAACACTGAAAACGAGGCTCACGGGGGCCACGGCTGGGAGCCGGGGAGGCTGTGGGAGGCTCCCTGGTGAGCACACACACACTCCCCCCAGCGAGCACACACTCACTCCCCCCGGCGAGCACACACTCGCTCCCCCCACCCCGGCGAGCACACACTCGCTCCCCCTGGCCAGCACACACGCGCTCCCCCTGGCCAGCACACACTCACTTGGGACTTCAGTCTCTCCCTTTCAGTGGCATCTTTCAGTTGCTGAATCCCCAATTTAATCTTTTGGATTTCTTGATTAATTGTGGTGACTCGCTCATAGACAGCTCCTCTTTTTTCTTGAACTTTATTGCAATCTCTAAAGGAAAACAGAGACAGCGAAATTTTAATTCCGCTCAAGCATCTGGAAAGGAAAACATAAACTCTAATACTGACTCCAAGGTGACGGCATCGATTTGACAAACCTAAATCCCTTCTAGAGACGTGACAGCAAACGGACGCGAGCTGTAAGTGGTGCCGCCCCCAAGGGCTATTACTTAAAGCAGAGCCCTGACCTCCGCGCCCCCAGGCTGCTCGCTCCCGTACTGCAGGTGGGAATGTGAACAGGTACAACTTTTCTGCAAGGCAGTTTGGGAACAAATACAAAATCTACTGGTTCTGCCCTTTTTCTTCATCTGCACAAGGAGAAAAAGGAAATCTTCGCCGTGTACCGGCTGAAACACGGGCCTCGTGGGACACACGCAGGATGCATACCCCACAAATACAGTCTCGGGGGCGCCTGGGGCTGCTCAAGCAGTTCAGCAGCCAACTTCTGCTCAGGACACGATCTCGTGGTTCATGGGTTCGGGCCTGGTGTCGGGCTCTGTGCTAACAACTCGGAGCCTGCAGCCTCCTTCACACTGTGTCTCCCTCTCTCTCTGCCCCTCCCCTGCTCATGCCCTCCCATCAGAAATAAACAAGCATTAAATAAACAAACAAATGAGAGCTGACGGGAAGCACACTGACTAACAACAACATGCTCAGTGAAGTATTCTTACTGGATTAAAAAAAAATAAAGACCTTTTCTCAAAGCATGGGTGCTGTCGTGCGGCAGCCCAGCAGGACTGGAAGACAGGCGGGGGCTTCGTCTACGCAGCCCAGACCACGTCCGTGAGAGCGCGGCGGCGAGCGGCGGCACCAGAGGCTTCAGGCAAAGGAAGCAGAGGTGTGCCGTCCGGAAAGGGGAAAACTAGGGCCTGAAACATCTCTCTGCCTGCACAGCACTGGGAGATGCATAATTAACTCATTGCTAGCACCCCACGCCGGGGGCCTCTCTGAGGGGGGGTGACAGTGTCCGAGCTTTCCCCACGGGCCCCCCCACGACGGGACAGCGAGGCGAGCCCGTACTCAATCACCGCGCGCTTGTACTGCTTGACGTCCTCCTGCTTCTTGTTCATCCGGAACTGCGCCGTGGCGAGCTTCTCCTTCTTCCCGACCATCAGTCTTTTCAGGGAATTTTCTTCAGCCTTCAACTTCTTCAGCTCGGACTCCCCACTCTCAATTTGGTCCTCCAAGTTCAGGCTCTGCGTTTTACCACAAGGACGTGAAGTCAACGCAACCAATCAGGATTTATAAGCAAGAAGGGGTGTCTATTTGTCGGGATGAGCTCTAGGATGGTGTGAAGATGAGGAAAACCCCGAGGGCCAGACAGCTAACACAGACCTTCCGGAGAGTGCGGGGAGGCGCCGGGGACGCTGGGAATGGACGGGGCACCCGGCAAGGGGTTTGGACGGTGCCGCTCATCAGCGAGGATGAGAACAGAGGGGTGTGTCGTGAGGACTGGCGTGTGTGTGTGTCGGGAGGACCGGTGTGTGTGTGTCAGGAGGACCGGTGTGCGTGTGTCAGGAGGACCGGCGTGTGTGTGTTGGGAGAACCAGTGCGTGTGTGTGTGTCGGGAGGACTGGTGTGTGTGTGTTGGGAGGACCGGCGTGCGTGTCGGGAGGACCGGCGTGCATGTCGGGAGGACCACTGTGTGTGTCGGGAGGACCAGCGTGTGTGTGTCAGGAGGACCGGCGTGTGTGTGTCTGGAGGACCGGCGTGTGTGTGTTTGGAGGACCGGCGTGTGTGTGTCAGGAGGACCAGCGTGTGTGTGTCGGGAGGACTGGCCTGGAGGCTAGGCCAAGGGCACTGGGCCTGAACCAAGGTCAGAGGACTAAGGAGGAAGGGGCCGCGTGAGAAACTGTTGGAAACCGTGCGCCCCAATCTTTTCCTGCTGACTCCTGACGGCAGATCAGGGAGCACGTGCCTGGGAAAGAAAACCCCAGGCCCCCTCCCCTCCGAACCCCCACTCCCTCCAAGAAAAATCCTTTATCAGATGCAAAGTCAGTGATCCCAGGGACAGTCTGGGTCACTATGACAGAGTGAGGAAGGAAACAGGAGTCCCAAGCTTCCTGCCTGAGAAACTTCAGTAACAGTGGCATCAGCCCTGGGTCTTCAGAGCAGGGACTGTGTCACAGGCTTAAATCTCCTTACAGACCCAGGGACGGCGTTAGGCCATTCAGTTGGGACTTTAGGCTTACTGGTGAGATGATCATTTCCAACTGTTAGAACAGGTTTAAAATCCCATTACTTTTTTTCCAAAATACACACGGCAATATGCCATGTTACTTAATTTACTATTCAGCTCATCCGGAAGTTAACACAGGCCTTACCACTGCTGTGTTTAGGAAGAAAGCTGTTTGGGGCACCTGGGTGGCTCCATTGGTTAAGCATCCGACTCTTAATCTCAGCTCAGGTCATGATCTCACAGTTGGTGAGATCGAGCCCCACGTTAGGCTCTGCGTTGACTGCTCAGAACCTGCTTGGGATTCTGTCTCCCTCTCTCTGCCCCTTCCCCCACTCATACTCTCGCTTCCTCAAAAATAAAGCAAGTATTTAAAACAAGAAGAAGAAGAATGTCTTGTTGCCCGGCAGATACCGGCCACATCTATGATTCCCTAGAACGATCCCTCTTTCCTTTAGGACAACAGTAACAAAAAGTAACAGCAAATCCAAGCAACCAGAGTGAGCCATTACATGATAAAAGCATTGAAATCCTACAGAATACAAACCTCCTTTAAGATGCTGGTTAGTTTTTCCCGGTTATCTGCAAGGTCCTGTGTTTTCTTCTGATACAGCTGCACCTCCAGTTGACAGGAAGGCAAGCACTCGACGGAGTCTCTGTAGATTTCATATTTTTCCATCACTTCTTGCTTTGAAAGGAAAAGAAACCATAAAAAACCAGCTTGAGAGTCCCCTTTACAAAACTGCAGGATTATCCATGTGTTTGCGCCTAAATAATCTCTGCACTTAATACCGTAGGCTTACGAGCGAGAACAGTTAAGTTTCTGGGTCAGTAGAACAGCACCATTACCGACACGTGTCCAAGGACATATAATTATGCTTCTTAATTGCCAAAGATCCTTGCACAACGGAAAACAGCCACAATTTTACTAAATCACTCACTGAAGTACCTTCCAAAGGTTGTTCATGGTGAGTTCAAAGGAGCTCGTGGCTGCTAATATGCAAACCACTCCCACTTACTCCTGGGCCACGGCGCTACCAATTATCCTCTTCCCGTTCGCCCTCACAGGATCCGTTGCTACAGCGGATTCTTTTTAAAACATTAATTCGTCTTCTGAAATTAGGAGACGAACCTGTTTACTACAACCACCAGAACGGTACAGACTTCCTGTCCTTCTCCGACGAGCCTGACCTCCGCCCACCTCATGAACCAATCGGATTTGGTCTTCGGTGAAACAGCCATATTACTGCTCACTTTCCTGTTGTTTCTTTCTTACCAATTTGTAAATACTTTTGCATCTTTGCACGTCATGGATCTAATTCCCTTTACTTCTCATGCACCATAAACACGTCCCGTAGGTCTTCTCTTCTCGATAGCTTTTGGATTTCCAATCTTAATTTAAAAAAAAAATCTATCCCAGTTCAAGATTACACAAACTTTCTCCTAAACTTTCCAAAACTGTTAGGTTTTAATCCACATAGAATTTATTTTTGTAAATGGTGCAAGATGTAAAGCCAGCTCTGTTTTCTTCTAAATGAATGGCCTACTGAGCCAGAACTGTTCATTAAGTAAACTACACTTTTCTCTTAAATACTCAGCTCTACTTGTAGGCTTTCATTTCGGTTCTGGTAATCTCTGTCTATTCCTGTGACAGGATCTTAACGATCAGGAATGACTGGAACAACAAATTCAGAGATGAGCTAGAAATGCTCCTTTAATGGACCTGAAAAACCCTGCCTCACCAAGTGCGCTAAACCGTTCGCCCGCGGCTGCTTCCGTCCCTCCGCCTCCGTCCCTCTCCCCCAGTAACGCGTCATCTGCTCACGCGCACGTTACATCACGCTCCCACACCCCCCTGCAGGTTCGTCGGTGGCACGCCCTTGCCCCCCACCCCGGCAGCACAATCCAGCACCTTGAGTAATGCGCCTGGCGCTGGCTTCTCCACCATCACCTCCGCCACTCCCCTCCGACGCATCAGGCTTTGTTCTTTGAATGCAACTGCTCCCTTCCACCTCAAACAAAGACTTTGCAAATGCTGTTCCCTCTGCCTCAGATGTTCTTCCATGTACAAATTTTGTAGGATAAACACTGTTTTTCCTTCAGATATCAGCATCAATTTCTACTTCCTTCCCCTTCCACCCCCAGAGTTCCAAGATATTAAATTAAACCGCTGTCATTGCATTATTTAAAAAAACCCCATTCTGTTTTCTTGTTGTTTCTCTTTCTGGTGCTTTTTCAAAATATTTCTAGAACAGTTTTAGGTTCACAGCAAAACTGAGCAGAAGGTACAGGGACTTCCCATGTCCTTCCCACCCCAACACATGCACACCTTTTACACTTTCATAATACATACTGTAGTCTGTAACTATATAATTGGTTATAAACTTAGTGCCTTTCTCCATCATGTAAAGTAAGAAGGTCTCATGAGGACATCACCCGAGACAAGGGCTCAAAACTATGCTGCATAACTGAACAAATGTCTTGAAATTGTATTTCCTTTCCCTACACTTGCTCTAGAGAAGAGCTACATTCTAGAGACAAGGGCAAATGCTTAAGAAATAAAGAAGCGTCGATAAACCAGACACCACAAAATTAACACACGATTAAACAAGACTTGCCTACAAGAAAAATTTATATAGAAAAGCATTAAAATGTTTTTTTAGAAAGAAAATTTACCCTGGAGTTTTTAAGTTTCTGGACTGTATCTTTCATTTTTTCTTTATAATTCTTTAGCTTCTCTGGAGAATCCACAATTTTTGTTTTCAAACTCTCTTGCACTTCTTTCAAAGAAACTACTGACAACTTTAGTTCATTCTGTTGAGAAAACATATTTATATGTTAGGCATGGTAATAAAATGGGAAGTTAATATGAACTCTAAGCTAAGACGAGTTCTAAGACTTCTTTTTCTTTTTTAACTTTTTTAAATGTTTTTTATTTATTTTTGAGACAGAGAGAGACAGAACATGAGCAGGGAGGGGCAGAGAGAGAGGGAGACCAGAATCAGAAGCAGGCTCCAGGCTCTGAGCTGTCGGCACAGAGCCCGACGCGGGGCTCAAACCCATGAATGTGAGATCATGATCTGAGCCGAAGTCGGAGGCTTAACCGACTGAGCCACCCAGGCGCCCCTGTTCTAAGACTGTTCTAAGACATGTTCGAAGAAGAGTTCTAAGACATACTCTAAGATGAATTCTAAGATGAAAGGCAGCAGGTACACGGACATCTACGCCTGTGCACGCCTAGTGTGCAGCACGCACACGCTGCCGTCCAATCGCAGAAAAATTAGAAGCCCGTGAGCATCTATCAACAGGACATTAGAAGGATTACGTCAGTACAATGTGCAACCGTGTGTCACTGTTAAGATGACGGGGCTCGATGGTGACGGGGTAACTATTTATACGCTACTGTGAAGTGAAAGCATGAGGGGTGAGGCGTGAAGCGTCCAGCGCCCTCGGGAACAACCACGGGGCTCCCCACGCAGACGAGCGTCCTCTGTGACACAGACTGAGCTTTCAGGTGATTTTCACTCTCCTCACACATTTCTGGGTTTCCATTTTTTAACAAACAATAGTCAGCTTTGTATTTAAATTGAAAAAAGTTAAGTTAGTTTTGTCTGAAGGAAAAAGGGAGAACCATGGGACCCTAACCACGCACAGTTCGAACTCTCCTCCACACAGAACACGCACCGTCAGTGCTAGTTGTAAGAAAAGAAGCTTACCAAACGCTTGGTTTTCTCCGAAATATCTGACTTCTTTTGGGAATTTCCATCTTGTAGCACTATCTAAGAAAAAAAGCAAACAACTATTTTCTCTAATGGTTCAAAATAGATATAAATTTAGCCACTCAGAGCTTTCTCATAAAATAAAGGTAAGAAACAAGAAGAGTTAAATGGATTAGACTAGAATATATATTCTCAAACTTTCTCTATTCATGATACCACTGGTCCAAAACAAATACCTAACCACTGCTTTATTAAGTAGTGAAATCCAAATAACTGCATAAGTATTTATGTCCTAACAAGTCAGTAGCCCTTTGAAAAGGCAATACATACAAATTGAAAGAAAAAATGTTTAGTCATAAATAACCACAACCACTTCCAAATTGGATGTGTGTACCTGTTGTGCACTGCACAAATGCACACATCTGGGAATCAGATTGGACTCAGACATTCTTGTTTCCTGTTCTGTGAGGTTTTTTTTTACTTAGTACTGGTTTTTCAGCACAGCCAATGTCAAAACCCAGCTTTACAAAGATACAAAAGGAAGGTAATGTGAGTTGTTATTGGAACTGTGGACTATCTTGAGCTGCTGGTTCAAACGGGGTACGACAGACGCTGAATATCATTGTTTCCCCTGAAATTTTAAAATATCCTGAAGCGCCCCTGTGGGTGTGCTGTGGTGTCCAGGGTGCCACGGGGCAGTTGGGAACAGCAGGATTAGAAAAAGGAAAATCCTAAAAAATCCTAGTCAACGAGTCGGCATGTGACTCTGACAACACAAGTAGCTAACTCAGGGCTGACAGAAGTCGACAGTCTAAGGGGCGGAGTGCGCACAGCAGAACGCCCTACAGGTCTAGTAACTGAAGGGAAGGTGCTCTTACCCCTCCACATCCACACACCAAAAAAGAACGTTTTTTTAAATTTTAAGCTAATGACTGTGAAAATAAAACAAGACCCCCCCCCCCACACACACAGTCGGGCGGCCAGGAGGGGGAGCTCTCACCCTGTACCATTCCAGGTCTGGTCCAGGAAGCAATCAACCCCAGGCCCAACCTTGGCAGGAAGTTCATGGCATCTCCGCTGGAAATCAACTACCCCGATAACCCCACTTCTCCGCCAACCAGAAACCATCACCACCCCTCCTCCTGCTTTCCTTCCGCGGACTTTCAGTCAGATAACCCCTCCCCCAAGAACACTGCTCTCCTTGTTGGACTAGCCCTCCCGCCTGCGGCCGCTCGCTGGTACCAAACTGCACCTCTCTGCTAGTCGCTAATAAACCCATTTTTGCTGGTAAGATTAACTGGCTGTTTAATTTTTACACTCAGCACGGCCGATACCGTTTTTTGACGAAATTCCTGATTCAGTGATTGCTGCAGCTCCTGAATATCATCCGAAAGCTGCTGGAACTCCGCTTGCTCTTCAGCTGGAACAGAGCTAAACATAGGAGACAGATTAAAATAACATGTACCAGGTTCTTCACTGCGCAAGGTCAAAGTCGGCCGTCCTCAAATAACTCGAATGAAAAAACAACAACAACAAACGATCTCCTTTCATGTCTCTGAATTCTCATCCTTCCATGGGACACGGGTTTAAAATAGACGACCTGACCTCTACGACACGGAAAATAAAAATCAGATGGGCTCCTTCCACCACCCCATCTCTGTCCGGACCCCTCTGCACGCACCCCTGCCCTTTCTAACCGGGCTCCTGATACGAGGGGCGGACGTCCCTTCCAGGTTCGGGGGCCGGGCCGGTTCCCGCCCGGCTGCTCCCTCCCCTCTCTCCTGGGTCACCCACCCTTGCTCTGCCCGTCCTGGCGCACCCAACGGGCTCTGCCATGTGCATGGCTCCCAAGTTCTGCTGTGAGACACGGTCTGGAACTGTGGTTTTCGGTGGCATCGCTTCCCTGACTGCTAGGGAGCTGAACAATCTCTACGTAGTTTTAATCGGCTGTTTGTGCGTAATCCTCCATAAATCCCGTTTTTAACCTTTGCCCATTTTCCTAGCATCGTTTTGGCCTTGGTCTGCAGGATCTGTGTATTGGGAGCATTCCCCAGGCTGGTGAGGGGCAGAGCCGTTCTGCTGCATGTGCTGCCAACACAGGCCTGCTTGCGGCCTGTCACTTCTCTCTTCACCTGGGCCACGGCAAATTTACCTGTTCAGTTGTGGCCGCTGCCTCCTACCCCGGCTCCACAGCCGCCTGCTGTCTCTAAATGTACACACGGGCAGGTCAGGAGCGTGCGCCCCTGAAGCAGATCAACTCAAACCCGTCAAGATATCAGAAGGGATTTAAAAAAATCCCTCTGCTCAAAGTCTAGGTATCTGGCCAAGGAATCACAACTCCTGAATGACTCTCCTCTCTGAGCGATGAGGCAAAACAAAGCTCTGCTGAAGGAGTAAGACGTTTCCCAGAAGTAACGGAGCTTAAGGGACAGGGCGTCCAGCTAGTGACTGGTCACCCACACGAGAAATTCCAGACACGATGCAGGAGGGAAGCTGATGGCTTCACAGGACTCAGGCTAACTCACGAACCACAGGAATAGAGTAAAAGAATGTTATGAACTCAGAGTTAGAAAGAAGGAAAACAAGGTTTTTTTCCTTTTTAGAACAGATAACCTCAGACCGGCTGCTATTTAGTGAGGGCGGTGGGGGCACGGGAAGCAGGCCACAGGACTGCAAAGTCCTGCCCACCATTCCCTCTGCGTCCGGAAACTCTATCTATTTGTAAATCTCCCACTTACTCCAGTCTCTCCAGTCTCATTAACGCCTCCTGGTGTGCCGTATTTAACTGGTGCATTTTGTCCACAGAAGATTTCTATTAAAACAAATGTAGTATTGGTGATTTTCACTAGAAACAGTGATGTGTTTAAAAAACCATCTACCGGTTCACCCCGCAAAATGCTTACTCCCCATCTTTCGCCATCGGAAACACGAACTTCAGGGAGCGCAGGCGTCCGTGACGGGTGAACTAGGAGCTTCCTTACGTGCTCACCCGCCGACGCTGAGCTCTCACCAGAGTCAGGCCCCGCGCTACGGGCCAGGAGCAGCACCCAGAGGACCAAGTTACAGTCCGGCCTCGAGTCGCTCATCCTCCTTGAAGAGTCAGACACGCGCGCGGGAGACCAGAGAACAGCCTGCCACAGGACGAGACGCCGGGACGCCCGGCCCGAGCCGGGCAATGGCTGGGCAGCACGGCCCCGGGGCGTCGTAAAACCGGCAGCCGCTGGAGCTGTGGCTTCAAACACGAGAAATCGGCCAAGCACACCTGTACGTTTCCGTGTCTGTTAGCAAAGACGCGTGTAAGCTCTGGGGAGTATGTGATGCTGAGGAAGTGCAAGTTTACGTGACGTGTGCAAGGACGCTCCTGCCTAGACGCTCAGCGTAGCAGGAGCTGCAGGCCTAATGGTCTGGTGGGCTCTGGCACGTTTCTAAGAATATGATAACCCACAACTGAGGACAGATGGCAACGAACCACACAGATGACCCATAATCTTTGTAAATTCCCCAAATTGTGGACGAAACGAGTTTCCATCTGTGAAAGTGATTTACTTGGCTTGAACCTTATAAGGCAGCGTTGGGCAAGCCTGATAAACAAAACATCCTTTTAGGCCATTCTTTAGGAAGCAAATATAAACCTCAAGGATCTCAATTAAATAAAGAACAAACGGCTTCGTTACTCTTTCTCTTTCCCTTACGCTTCCTAATACAGGAGGAGGAGGCTCGGCTCCCAGATGAAAGCGGAGCGCCCGGCCCTTTCCCTAACGTGCTCAAATAGCACAGAAAGTCCATCGGATATATGCTTTCCAGTCGTTAAAACCTGAAATTCACATAAATATCCAAGTAAACGGGGCTCGAACAGCCCTGCGACACTAAGATCCCTGGGACAACGATTTCGAAACAGGCTAGCAGCTCACAAACGATGCTGCCGACCTGGTGTGTGACCCCGAAATATATTTAGATCTTACGTATTGCCAAAGAAACTCCATGTATGTCTCGCGGCACGCCTCTCGGAAGTGAATAAAGTTGATGATGCCACTTAGAAACCGACTTGTTCGTTTTGCCTCTAAAACAGAAAGCGAGACTCCTTAAATAAACCTTCGAGACGATGTGAAAATAAAAATTCATCCTCTCCCACCGTACTTGGCCTGTAGTATATAGAATAAAATTGAGTAGGTGCTATCATTAGCCAAAGTGCAAAAAAATGTGCCCTAATATAAAGATCAGGATTATCTTTGCGTTAATAACTACAAAAAAAAGGTAAATCATTTCTGGCTGACAGAGAATGACAGGGAACTGATTTACTCCCATATTAAACACCTAGGAAACCAGACAAAATATATGAGGCAACAGATTTTAGACACCGGATGACAGGCACCACAGGACAGCGATCCCCGGGACAAATGGGTGACCCCCGTTTACGCACCAGGCTGTTACTTGGACTTTTGGGGCTGTACCGCGGGGAGGGAGGGCACCGGCAGAACTCACGGTCCCGCTCAGTCACAGAGATAGAGTTTGGAGTTTGGAGAGGCCAAGGCAACTAGAATTTATGAGTTCTAGAGGCCTTGGCCGCTCCAAACTAAACTCCATCTTCCTGACAGCCTTTATTCTATAAATATACTGTTTGTTCAGGAACACGGAAAAACACATTAGCATTATAAGAAAAGACTTAAAAATTTTTTTTAATGTTTACTTATTTTTATTTTTGAGAGATAGAAGACAGTGTGTGAGTGGGGTTGGGGCAGGAGCAGAGAGAGAGGGAAACACAGAATCCAAAGCAGGCTCCAGGCTCCGAGCTATCAGCACAGAGCCCAGTGTGGGGCTTGAACCCACGACCTGAGCCAAAGTGTGAATTAACAGAATGAGCCACCCAGGCGCCCCAGGAAGAATTCTTTTTTAAAGGCCCGAATCAAACTTTTATACTTAAAAAATAAAATATCTGAAATGAGAAGTACACCAGATGGGATGAGCAGGAGATCAGCCGGAGAGACGGGTATATTAGTGAAAATGGAGACAGGACAATCAAAGCTATCTAACAGGCCAGAGAGAAAGGATAAGTAGAGCACCCATGGGCTGAGAGCATCAAGTAGCGTAACAAACGTGTCATCGGAGCCCCACAGGAAAACTGGCAGAAAACACTTGCATCAGACATCTGAATATTTTCCAGATTCGATAGAAACTAGAGACATAGCCAAGGAAGTGAGCAAATCTAAGTTGGGTCGGAGGCAACACGACAAATAGCATTCCCCAAAACACACATTATACTCAAATTGCTAAAAACTTATACAGAGAAAGTCTTATAAGCAAGTAGACAGAGGAGAACCAAAAGAAAATCCAGGCTAAATAAGCAAGTGGTTTGGACCTGCAGATTTACAAAAGAATAAAATTCTGGTAATAGGATGTGAAAAAATTCATCCTTACGAATGGGATACACTTTCTAAAGCCAGTTTCCTGTAGGGTTTTTTTTACACTTATTAATGAAAAGGTAGCCCATTAGATTGAAGTCAGATATTAAAAACTGTTTTAAACTCCCACTTACTTGGATACAGAATATCAGCAATCTCAAAGTCATTCACCCGACAGATGGGCAGAAAGGAGTCCCTTGGAGATGAAGCGGAGAAAGAATACTGTAAATTATATACAAACCATAGGATATCAACATTTTATTTTCAAAGAGATTTCTGGAGATGTTTCTCAATGTCAAAAGACCAAGCCAGAAGCCGACTGCCATGCAGAATCCTGTGTTTTCTGTACACTGCACGAGTATTCACACCACACCAAGGTGAAAAACGCCAGGGCATAAATTCTAATAAACAACACACACTCTTAGAGGTACTAGGACTCTTCAAGGACCTGAAACACTCCAAACAATGTTAGATTCACAACATCTTAAAACTTCCATCAGAGCGGAATTGAAAGTGCCACAGAGAAAGGCGGTCAGTTCTATTGGGAGGAAGTCCACAACTCTGAATGCACCGACGGAGTGGGGAGGGAGACGACAGAAATTCTTTCTCCAAGAAATCCTGTCATTAGGAAAGCTTCACGTAACGTGCACGTGAATGTGGGGAGTCGCAGAAAACAAAGCCACTCTACTCACAGATGGATAGATAGATTGCTGACCGGTAGGAAGCCCTCCATGATGTGTGGGTACGTGACCTCGGAGTTCACTGGCATCTAAACGGGATACAATCACGAGTCTACGTTATACAGCGACTAGACAAAATGAGAATGATCTTCAACCTCCATATAATTTTAATCATAAATTAAGATTGAAATAATCCTATGATCATTAAATTTTTAAAACCTGGCCAACAATAGAGATCCCAGCACAAAACTAAAGTTGTTGCTGATATTATAAGGCTAAGTTCACGGCAGGTGCTCAGTCAAGATGTTTTAAATGAATGAAGCCGTGAAGGGGTAAGGTTAGCACTTAGTAGGTATCAGGAACTAGGCTAAGCATTTTTATATATATTCTTTTTTAATTTTTATGAGATCCCTAGGACAGTGTGCTACCCCTGTTTTAAAAACAAAGGAATTAAGCCTCAGCAAGGTTTCATAGCAAATAAGCCGCAAAGCCTTTGATTTTTTAAACAATATGTAATCATAACTGGGGAGACTCTAAAGATATTACATTTTTAATAAAACTTCAGACAGTGCCCTGAGGATGTAACAACAACAAAATCAAGAAAAACGACCCTTCCTGCTAGAAACATCTAAGAGCACAGCTGCCTTACGTCGATTCTTTCCAATCTTAGCGCGTATCTTCTCCCCTGTTTGGGGGTCCCTCCCGAGAAGAGAACAGGGCCTGTGAAGACTCCGCTGTGTTCACTCCCGTCCCTACAGACGAGCCGTGAGCACCTGCGCGGTGGCAATGATCCGGGCCACCTAAGCCTTTCACCTCTGTCTTCGTCTCACTAAAGCTATCCGCAGAAGCCACGAGAATGCCTAAGACTCTTCTGCAGGAGACATGCATTCTACATAAGCCTTGACTTTGTTAATAATGAAGTCAAGAACCACTTATTCTGAAACGAGTCTGCAATGCAAGCAGGAGAAATACCCCAGAAGAACGTGATTTTGCCCTCTCTGAAACCCACCATGTAAAAATGCTCCAGTCGGATCCCGTACACGATCTGCAAGGCTCTCATGTAGATCATGTGCAAGACTTCGGGCTACGACAGAAAAACAACCGGTCATACTCAGACGCAGGGCTCGGACGCTGTATCGCTACTGTCATTGCCATCCGATATGGTCGCCAATGGATGCGGAGGAGAAAAGAGAAACAAAATGACTCTATCTCCCTTGTAGTAGTTAATTTTTCCAAATTTTAAAGCACCTCTGCACTTATCAGTCTGCTCAGATGTAGGAGGCGGTCAGTAAGATCAGACTGAGAGCCAGGATATCGACCCGACGTAACAATCCATCCACATTCGGGCAGGGAAGGAGGACTACTCCTTCAAAACAGACTGCAGACACGTGGCAAAAATAACGGCACACTGAGGGTGTATTTTTTTTTTCTTTAAATAAAGACCGTGGGCAAACTTAGTTCATGCTTTAGATGTTAAGGTTTCCTGAGATGTTACAGTTTAAGGGAACATCGCCATCCTGGGGATACAAACGTAACAGGGTAGCCAGGGATTTTTAAAAGTTTCCTAGTCTAATACAGACAGCAGTTGCCAACGCTGGCCTGTAGAACCTGTTCTGATCCATATTCAAGTTCATTTCTTCTCTTTTAAAGAATTAAAAGGGCACTGAGATCACAAAGCTCGAGTTCTACATCCTTAAACCAGGTTTTATTATGTTATCACTTCAAGACCAACACAGGAAAATGGAAGGAGACTTTGGGATTTTCTGTGACACATAAATAGTTCATTTTTGCATTTAATAACTAAAGAAATAAAACTATGCCTGTCATAACAACTCAATCCCCCCTTGGGGCACAATGCAAGAAAATTAATCTGCAAGCTTCCAAAGAGAATTGCTGCTAAACATTTTTTTGTGGCTGGAAACCACCCAGAACAGGCTTCCTCAAGCCCTACCAATAAACGATGCGCTCAGACCATCACTCCAATGATAATAAAAAATTTAATATACTTTAATACATTTATGATTTAGGTTTTTTAAGAAAACCACCATATTATTAAAGAATCGAATTCCTAATGGAAATGTAGAAGTCACCCCACAGATAGACTTAGCATCATTTTAAAATGACAAGAGGCGAGAGATTGCTTCTGGATTAAAATAACTGGCTTAGGTCCATGCCCTCCTCCAAACCCTGTGGGCTGCGGGCCTAGGCAGTTTCATTTGTATTTAAATGCCATCACCCACACACAAATCACATTTTACCTTTGGATTTGGATAAAGATCATTCTTGGAGAGGTTTTTACCATCAGCTCCTGTTAAGATTTTGTTGCGAATATGAACCACAATCTCCGCTGCATTGTATCTGGGGAAAGACAAAGTTTCCATCCTGGGAAGGTCCTGCTAGGCTGAGTCTGAAGGAAGAAAAAGCAAAGATCAGTAACCTGGCGAGAGCAGCCCATCTCTTTATCCAGGAGCTGATAAACAGGAGTAAAATTAACAAGCTGAGGCTGAATATTCATTGTAGTGATAACAATCATCAAACACCCAGTAAGAGACACAAATTACATTTAATATATATATCCTAAATTACACGTCTACATTATAAATGTGCATATATGGGTCCTAAAATAGCTTTTATTCTGAAATGACTCCGTCATTCTCTAAGTTTCCCACTGCTATTCTCTTTCATATGGGAAAGAGGACTTTGTATGAACATACCTGAAAAAGCATGTTTTTTTTTTTTTAAATTTGGAGGGCACAGAGTTTAACAAGTTTGGTCCTGAGAATTAATCTTCAAAGCAAGATATAGAGGCAACACTATCAGCAGAAGCTACATATAAACAGTAGCAACGGGAGCAGATAGATGATAAAACTGAAGTCTGACCTTACATCCTAGTCAATGTACCCACAGCAATACGGGTAATAAGATTGAAGATGCACACAGGAAGGGGGGGAAACAGTACTGTAAGAATGGAATGCTGTAATCGGAAGGAATTCCAGTCACCAGAGAAGAGAACTTTACAACAAGAAAAAACCACACCCCCCCAGGTACCCCAGGGGTACTGCCACCTGTGCCCCTAGATCAGCAATTCTCACAATGTCTCCCCCGGGTCGGGGGGCATCTGGCAACGTCTGAGGACATCTTTGGTTGTCCGACTAGAGTGGGGTGCTCCTGGAACCCAGGGAGCAGAGGGCCAACGTGCTGCTCAACAACCAAAATGACAGAGTAAGCCCCCCACGCAAAGAATTATTCAGTCCAGTTGTCAGTAACCCTGAGGTTAAGAAAGTCTGCCCTGGAGCTATGCATTTAACTAATGCCTGCCGCAGTGTATTGTGATTATGGGCACAGAACGGACACTACACTTTGGGCCCTGGGAAGCTAACACTTTTTCACTGTCTCTGTATTTCTAGCTATGCCCTGGAGAAGAGCAGCAGTAGTAACAGCAAGAGGAGCACCAGACAGCAGCCCGTCTCCGTCACTCCGTTAAGTCACACGATTTAGTCCATACAGATCCCCCACTCTGTAAGGGAGTAGCGTAATTCAAGAGATCCCATGAGGATTATATTCAGTTTTGCGAACAAACTGAAATGACCCACAATTCTGGAAATCCAGTTCTTTAGGTTCCTAATGTTTCTTAGACTATTAGAGTTAATAAGAAACTTTGGTAATTTGCCTAAACTCTGATAAATGTAGAAAGCCATTCTGAAAGATGATTGACAGATAGCTTTCCACTTCTGCTTGAACACGTGCAAACATCACAAAATTCCCTAACCCTCAAGGCAACTTTTTCCCACTTGGGTCTGGCTCTAATGATTAGATAACTCTTCTGCAGACTGCAGAAATCTGTTCATTGTAACCTTGACCCACAGCCCCATTTCCGGTCAATGCAACTAGAAAGAATATACCCATCTGTTTACATGACACCACTTTTAAAAATGTGAAGAAAGCTGTCACATCTCCGCTTAGCCATCTCTTCTCTAAGGTTAAGTATAGTTTAAGTATAGTTGCTCCTTACATAATATTATTTTGGGAACTTTGCCGTTCTACTCCCTTTCCTCTACAACAACTATTTTATCGATGTCTTCTCAAAATGTAATGCTCAGACGGAACGCAATACTCCGGATATGGTTTGCCTAGAGCAGAATATCAATACAGTAGCACTGGCCACTGCTGATCTAGTCTACAACTGTAGCACTTTCTGTCCGTCCGTCTGTCTGTCTGTCTCTCTCTCTCACTCACAATCAACTAAGAACTCCCAGGATTTCTTCAGTGTGACCCACTTACGCGAAGCTGGACTTCTCCATGTTTTTCTTGGAGAATTATTTGAACCTTAGGCAAGGATTCGCACTTCCCATCACTGAACTTCATAAATTCGAGCTTTCATTCCATAGCCCACATCTTTTTGACGCCAAATCCTGACACACTTCACAAATTAGGGGTCCTTTTCAGCGTAAATACACATTCCACATTTTCCTCTAAGTCACAGATTTAAAAACGATTGATAGAAAGGCTTGGCAAGGAAGGACTGTAGAAAAAGTCACTTTTCCAAAACAAGCTGCATCTGAATCAAAGATTATCGTGATAGAGAAAGAGCAGGTGTAAAATACCTTCACAATCACTGTCACACATCCTTCTCTAATATGTCTTGCACTCTGTCACCAGATTAAACCTATAAACATCAAATGCCCCAGGCAACATCTTTACAAAAATACTTCAATTACCCTACCCACCACATAAATTCAAATTTTAGTGTTGGTTTCTGAAACCTTCCAATATTTAATGGGCCAATGACTTTTCTGTTTCAAGTTAATCGCCTCCAAGATGTCTCCCAATCTCCCAGCGCTTCCTTTTAGAATCATCTGCCATATCCAATTCCAATTCCAATTTCAATTCCAGTTCCGACTCATTTTCATGTGGTGGGGGAAAAGGCATTCCAACTACACAGAATAAGCTCTCTCTCGGGATAAAGTATACAAATGACCTAATAATCTATGTAGAGTGACCTTCAGACCGCTTAGCAAAGAAGCAGAGATTAACTGCTAATTCTCCCTCCAGTTTCTTAGGTTTTTGCAACACCAAGACGCTGAGCCGAGTAGGTATTGACAGAACACGTCTCAAACTGTACACACGTCGTTTTGCTAAAACAAACTAGTTTGTGGAAATCAAACCTCCAGGAGGCACAGACGAGAAACAAAACCAAACAGAAATGACTCTCAACCTCAACAAAGTTTCCTGAACTCATTCAGAGAAAAGGATCGTCCTACACATGCACAGCTCTTTTCCTTCGACTTTTGGATTAAGGATGATCTTTTTGCCTTTCTTGATGTTGTGGGTAATTGGTGTGTGTGCAACGGAGATCTGTCGGAAGTTGATGAGCATCTCAACTCTACTGCCTTCTAAATAAACGGATTAATATATATATACAGATATATTTAAATGGATTGAGTATATATATATAAATATAAATACATATGTATGTGTATGTATACGTACATATATATACACTACACACACACACACATACATACATATAAATACAAGCTTCAAGTGGCCAGCTTCAGCTCAAGTGTCTTCTCATACAGTCAATGCGGCACCGGAAAATACTCATTCGTTTCGTAGGAACGGGGCTCAGGTTGCTTCTGGGACCAACACCAAATTCAAAGGGCCCCCACCTGCCGGAGGCGGGCTCCCCCAGCCTCCTCCCCAGCTCTGCGCGCAAGGAAAACACCGCCCGGCCCGGCGTCCGGGCTCGCGTCCTCCCGCGTCCGTTCGCGTTCACTTACCCGCCAGCCGCCCACAGGAGAGCCGGGAGCCCCGGGACCCGCTGCAGCCCAAGGCAGAAGTCAGTCGGCATCAACCGTCGACTCTTTTCAAACTTGCCGCCTCCTCCTGGAAGTCCCGCCCCTCGGCCCGACCCACTTCCGGCGCGGCGGCCGCGCCGGGTGCCCAGAAGGCTCAACAGACTGGAGGCAGGCGGGGCTTGTGCTGCCGGGGAAGCGCACCGGACTCCAAGCGGAACCCTTTTCTCGCGGCGTTGGCGTCAAGTCGGACCTGGAAGCCGCAGGATGTGGGAGCGCCGCGGTTCGTTGCGAGGGTCGGACGTTAAGGGGGTGGGGTGGCTGCTGAGTTGCCCCGGACCTTTGCGTGCGCAAGGAGCCCAAAGTTAAGAGCAAAAGCTCTCGAACGCTCTCTAGAGACTTGAGCTGAGCTCAGAGAAGGGAGGGGGATGTAGGGCTCCCCTCGGGGCAAGGTGAGTCCCAGAGCGATGGTGATAATACCGATATTTTGATACTGACTGTGAGTGCACAGGGTCTGTGCTAAGCCACCTTACAAGGGGGTAACGCAGAGGGCGAATAGATAACTGTGATCAGATAAGGGATCTGAATCCGAGACGTCCTGCAGCTGGCCCAGGTCGCGCACGGTCGTCTGCGAGTAGCACGGCCGGTCTCCCGACACAAGCCCCCTGATTCGGCGCTCGCGAGCACGACTTCGAGAGGCGGCTGGAACACAGTAGTTCATCCGGTCAAAGCCGTTCACGTTTGCAGACAGGCGAACGGGGGCTTAGTGGTTTGTACCAGACTGTGCAGTAGGCAGCACTGCATAGAGCAGAACCCAACTCTCCGGATTTTAGCTCCTCCCTCCCTCCCTCCCGGCTTCTCTCCACAGTAGCCAGACTCTGCACGTGCTTCCCGGCACCAACTGTTCCCCAAACGTGCCCGTCCCCCAGTGAAGGGCACTTCGTACATGATCACAAGCCAAGGGTGTTGCAAACGGGATGAGTTGTTGGTGGAGAAGTCCTTAACGTTTTATGGCGGTTTGGGACATGAGAGGCCATAATAGGACTTGCGTCCGACTCCAGGATAGAAAATGAGCTGATGAGAGTCGAAATGGAGAGTCTGGACTGAATAAAGTGAAAAATAATGCTGGAAAGATTGTGTTGTGATAGAGAAGTCTGTACCGATTCTAACAAATACATTTCAGAGCCAGTAGTTTAGGGCTAAGTTTTCCCTATCTAAGCCTATGTACTTAGGTAAATCTCAAAGTCAGACTCTAGTTAAAACTCATAAGTAGATTAGGGAAACAATTTTAAAGACCTTACATTGCCGCTTGCCAAATCAAATTTATTACTTGTGCATACACTTCCTCTACGGGAGCCCATCTCCTAAGGGCGGAGAGCACAGCTCTGGAATCAGAAGGATCTGGGTTTCAATCCCTGGTCACACTACCTACTACCTATGTGGACTCAGGCTAATTGTTTAAGCTGGTTTCCACCTGTTCAAAATGGAGATAACATTCCTATTCGATGTGCAGGGTGTCATGAAGATGAAATGAATTAGTTCATGTAAAGTGCCTGGCAGAATTGTGGGCAGTTGGGGCACCTGGGTGGCTCAGTTCCGTTAAGCATCCGACTTCAGCTCAGATCATGATCTCCCTCCCGGTCTGTGGATTCGAGCCCCAGCCCCCGTCAGGCTCTGTGCTGACAGCTTGGAGCCTGGAGCCTGCTTCGGATTTTGTGTCTCCCTCTGCTGCTCGCACTCTCTCTGTCTCTCTCAAAAATGAATAAACATTAAAAAAAAATTGTTGGCGCTCAAAAAGTGTTAGCTGTTGTTTTGACTGGTATTATTTATACTTGGTGCCTAGTAAAATATCTTGCACATGGTAAGGACTTAACAAAATGTGTAAACTGTTGAGAGTCCAAACAAGAGTGACCTCTTTGTAGGCCAAGAATAAAATGGACCGAATGGGGGAGGACAAAACGAGGTGAAGAAAAAGCAAGACAACTCTACAGCATAATTGCTTAGTTGGGGGATAATTTTACCATAGATGTCGCAATTTGATAGTTATATTAGAATGAAAAGTATGTAAAGACGAATGGGTATTTGTTAAATTCGGCCCAGTTATAAGGGGAAGTATGACTCTTTAGAAGTTCAGTTCTCTTACTGAGCAGTGTGAGGTAGAAGTTGGAATGACAGAAATCTCAACTTAGACTTTCTAGACTTTTAATCCTCATGCATAAAGACACTACAGCAGACAATTAAACCTAGCCTTCTTTACAACTGTGGTACCTTGTTTTTCGGCACCTGTATACCCTCACACGCTCTAGATCTGTTCTTTTATTTCATTTTCCCTGTTAGCCCTCAGGCCACTGCCTCCCTTCCCAGCCTAAACTGCAGGGCTCATCAGCATCCAAACTCCCTGTGTCCAGTGCCTCTGACCCAGGTACCTGCCAGAACTAAGCCTGAATGTATCCCACAAAGCCCCAGGTGGGCACCGCAGAGGAAATAATACACAGCGACAGATGACAGATTCTTGGTCTCCAGCTTCAGCTCACCTCCTGATTCTTGACATTCCTTTATCATTTGTCAGTTTCCTGTCTTAAGAGCTCTCAGGAAACTTTCTAACAAATTACCGCTTTCCTCAACCCCTTCCCAACCTCCACTTACGTCTAGTAGGAGGTGGCTGGTCTAGTTGAAGAGGTATTTTTCAAGCACTTCACACACATGCACAGTCACCTGCAGTTTTTATGCCTGTTCCTTTTCTCAATTCCATGTCATGCTCCCTTCCTAGATTGCAGAGAGGCCATGCGACAGACCTGTAAGGACTGCACAGACCTTTGAGTCACATGCCGGGGATGCTCAGGGAGACAACGGCGTTATGTAAAACGGGGTGGTGCTCTGGTAGCTAGTGCTTTGGGTTCAAATAAATCTTTTAAGTGCTGGGTTCCAAATTTGTTGTGCTTTGTTTTGGGCAGATACGGAAGGATGAAAAGGCGCTTCAGTTGCTCTTGGGTGGTAGGAATTAGTGAACTGCTAATTCTACTCCCTACTTGCCATCAGGCACCCATTCAATTGAACAGAGGTTCTCTATGGGCCACACACATTTCCAGTCACCTCGTTTCCAGTGACATGAGAGAACTCAAGTCTTCAGGCCACATATTCTTGCCTCCCCCTTTCCCTCCCCACCACATGTCCCTCCTTCTTGCTTACTTCAGAAGATGAAATATACCACCTTCGCCTATGCTATGCATCTCTTTCTAGACCTCTGGGCTACATTTGTTACCATTGATCAGACATACCCTCCTTAAAACTTAATTCCTTTTGCTTCCCTCCCTGTTTCTTCTACCTACATCATACTTCTTAGCTGGCTCTTTCTCCCTCTTAAATAGTATAAGGTCCAACCTTACATTGTTGTTGTTGTTTTGTCTATAGTTTCTCTTTGGGATTATCATCTACTCTCATTCTTGTAATCTGTTTGCTCACGAAGCCTAAAACTATTGCTATTCCTGACTTCTCCCTTGAGATCCAGGGTTTTATTTCTATTGGTTCACAAGCTCCTTGGCTAGATGTAATCTGGGTGTAACCAGGCGCATATTGGAGGGCTGGGGGAGATGGAAGAAAGAGGCAGGCCCCTCCAGGTTGGTAGGTAGCAGGTTGAATAGGCAAGGGAATTTTCACACCAGGCTGGTCTTGGATGGCCACAAGAGGAGTAGACCCACACTTGATGCCACATCTTAAAAGTTTATATAGAATCCTTGAGTCACATATGCAACCCAGAGGGCTCTCAACACCACATCATTGTCTCAAGGCTGTGTCCTTGGAGCACCCCCTTGGAGCCAGGAAGGCAAGCTGGATGCTCATTCCAAGGACAGGGGTGGGGGAAGGAGCCTCCACTTGTCAGTGTCCAGCTCATAGGTCAACCAGCGGTCATGTACTCCTGGTGACTCCAATAATTTCTTCGTCTTCTAGATAGTTCTACGTGGGAGGGCGCATGAGCCATTCCAAGTTTCAATTGTCCCGTTTATTTCAACTGTCTCAGTGCTATCTCTATCTAGCCTTACCACCCCTGCCCATACCCCCAATTTCATTTTACAAGTAGCAGCCAGAATGATCAGTTTCAAATGTAAATCTGACCATTTCACTTATCTGCTTAGATTTCTTCCACCCATCCTTCTTATCACCTCCAACATCAAGTCTTACCTCCATAGCCTGGCTTGCTGAAACCTCCATGATTTTGTCACTATTTATGTTTCCTACCCCACCTCCCATCACACCTACTTCCTGTTTGTGAGGCTGTTTTATACTTTGAGACCTATTTCTGTTGACTTCTGGACTATCCTGATCTCCTTGCCTGACTCTCACTCATCCTCACTTATTTTTCAAATGTCTTTCAAGAAGTTTTTACCTATTCCACAGTCTGAATTAGTTGACTTTCTCCCCTGGCAACCGTTTATTTGTTCAAAAATATTGAGCCCTTAATTTTATGCCAGACACTGAGCTAGATAGTAGAAACAGAATAGTGAACAGACAAATGTGGTAAAAACAAACCTAATAATTGACCTGACAATCGTATATTCTCATAGGGAAGGGGCACAAGTAATAAAAAATAATTTTTTTAAATGCAATTCAGTCTGATTGGCTTCATGCTTGAGAATATCTAGGAACTGGCCAGGTTGAAGAGGCAGAGGGGAGGAGAGGCAAACGTTGAAAATAGAGGTATCAACTTGTGTGAAGGCCCATGCATGAGGGGAGCACAGTCTGCAAACACAGACGCTAGACACGGAGCTGAGGAAGTAAACCAGATCATGAAGAGCATTCTAGTAATAATCAGTTAGGACTAGTTAAGGAGTTTGGACTTCTTCCTAAACGTAATAGAAAGCTTGAAGGTTTAAGATTAATATAAACATGATTAGGTTTATATTTTAGATGATGATTCTGAATACTGTGAGAAAAATGGAATTCAAGATTGGCAAGGAAACCAGTTCAAGAGGGAGGGAAGTCAACTGGGACATCGTTGTAGTGATCAAGAGAAAGGAAGATGGCATTGCCAGTGTGATGGAAACGGGTCTCAGAGAAATTTAGGAAGTAGAATAGGCAGAACTTAATGACAGATTGAACAAGGAAGGCAGAAGTGTGAGACAGCAAGGGTAGAAGGGTAGAGTCTCCTAAACATGATTTGGTGAAGACAAGAACTCACTATTGGCTATCATTATTCATAGCCTAGCACAAGTCTGTAGTTGTTGTAGATGCTTGATAAGTGTCTGTTTAGTGAGAGTTTTCTGGCTCAAGCACCTAGATAAATGGGGTGTCATTCTCTGATTTATAGAGGGAAGCTCATTTTGGGTGGCAAGTAGTGGTTGAGTTTTGGACCTGCCAAACTCAAGACACCTGTGGGAGATCCACATGAAAATGCCCCGATACATGGCAATTGGAAGAGAGCAGTGGATTCTTTGTACACTTAAAAAAATAAGAGTTAATTTTATATTGAAATGATATGTTTTGTGTCTGTCTCAATGACTTCACAGGGTTGGTTCTCAATGACTTGATCCCCTAGCACTAACGCCATGTCTAGCACACACTGACACACCAGATAATGTTTGTTGTTGAAATGAACTACTCCTTCTTAAACACGGTTCATCTCGGGCGCCTGGGTGGCTCATTCACTTAAGCATCTGACTTCAGCTCAAGTCATGATCTCACAGTTCGTGGCTTTGATCCCCGCATCAGGCTCTGTACTGACAGCTCAGAGAGCCTGGAGCCTGCTTCAGATTCTGTGTCCTTCTCTCTCTCTATGTCCTTCCCCTGCTCACACTCTGTCTCTCTCTCTTCCAAAGTAAATACACATTTAATAAATAAATAAATAGGCATTGTTCATCTAACAGAAGAAATTAGTAATAGCGGTACCCTCTGAGAGGGAAACTGGGGGTCAGAGTGAAAGGAGACTTTTACTGTACTTACTTTGGTTCTTCCTGCTCCCGCCTGCCTTGTGCTTATATTTCTTAAAAATAAAAGGATGACCAAAAAAGGTGTCTATTCAGTCTTTGTGCACTTTAAACCGCAAACAATATCTATGGCCTGGGCGGCAGAAGGTAGGAGAGTTCCGCTGTCTGAAATCATGACAGCACTTTTGACCACATCACATTGCTTAATTCACGAATTCTTTGGTTGTATCATTGATGCCACTTGCAGCCCACTTCTGTGAATTATTAATAATATTCACTCGTTTCTTAAAAATGATGACTAACCATGAAGAGCAGGCTGAAGTGAAATTATGAACAGATATCGTACAAAGGGCATCAGACAAAATCTTTGAAACGACGTACTGTGAGGTGTAGACAACACCTCCTACTGAAAAAGGGCCGTTGTTTTGTGCCCGCCTAACATTTCCTAGGAGAGAAAACAATGTGCCTCTTGTTCCTGTCATCTGACCTCTATTGCTTGCCAACGTTAGCGGTGACATCTAATATGCAAAACCCTTTACTCACAAGTATTGGAATATTCTTTGAACGTTTTCAACTGCCATTATGAATGAGTAGGTAAAAATGTGTGATGTTCACATCTTTTGAATTACTATTTTAGTGCATAATTTTTATATAAAAAGTTGGGGCTATAGGTCTACTGAAAATGCACTAATATTTAAAGAAAATGCTAAGTTCTAGTAACGTTTTTGTATGCACGGCATATTCACTGGGTGGCGTGGTTGTATTAACGTTAACCTTATGCCCTTTGGAAGTTTTATTTCATTTTCTTTTACATAAGTCAACAGAATTAGAACGATAAACATCGAACACAGTGTTCTAGGGAGAAAAATTAGATTTTAAATTTATTGGCTTTAAAATACGTGTTTAGAGTTCAGTCTTAAGAAAAACAGCATTAAAGTCAAAGTAGCTGTCTACTTTTATTACCTTTTAATCATTCCAGACCTATTGATCTATTTCATTCCGTGGCTGTGTTCACTTTTTGTTAGCGGATTTGGGGACTGAGCTGTACATTTGCAACAGTTCAAACATTATTTTTGTTATGGACTCAAATGGAATTTTTAGGGTGAAACCATAAAATACATGTCCTTTGCTCATTTTCAGTGAGCTCCAGATCCAAGGGAGCAAACACATCATGTGTTATGCTTTAACCCCTCTTGGGTCCTCTCCCCAACTTTCACACCAACATCTTGTTTTAACTGAGTTAATGTAGAATACATTACAAATGAATAGCCCAAGCTTATTGGATATCAATAAAAACATTTGTCCAATGTGACACTTTTTTTTTCAAATGCAATTTTTATACCCTGGTATTTCCAATGGTGGTATTTTAACATCCTGTAGTAATTCCAGTTTTTTCAAAAGTGTTCACGAGAATCACAAGAAAAAAAAACATTAATATTAATGAATTTGGGAAACAAAACAGATGAATGTAGGGGAAAAAGGAAGAGAGGCAAACCAGGAAACAGACTCTCAACTATAGAGAACAAATGAAGGGTTACTGGAGGGGAGGTGGGTGGTGGGGTATGTTAAGTGGGTGCTGGGTACTAAGGAGGGCACTTGTGATGAGCACTGGGTTTTGTATGTAAGTGAGGAATCACTAAATCCTACACCTGAAATTGATATTACACTGTATGTTGGCTAACTAGAATTTAAACAAAAACCTGAAAAATTATTAATAAATAATAAAGTTAAAATTAATCATTCATAACAAATTTTGGGAAAGAACGTTAACAATGAAACCAATAATAACAGAGTTTCACAAATCAGAAAACTCAGGGGATAAAGAGCTCTTGTCATTCCTACAGGCTCCTTCATGCTAGTGACTTCTCTTATCTAGAGTAAGTCTAGGGGGCACCTGGGTGGCTCAATCGGTCAAGTGTCCGACCCTTGATTTCGGTTCAGATTGTGATCTCATGGTCATAGAATTGAGCCCCTCATCAGGCCCTGTGCTGAGGTTGGAGCCTACTTGGTCTATCTCCCTCTCTCCCTGCCCCTCCCCCTCTCTAAACACACACACAAACAAACATTTAAAGTATGTCTAATACAGACTCTATTTAGTGAAACCTCTAGGGAAATCAATTCTAAATTCCAAACATTTTTTCATAGACCCTAATTCTGTTTACTCCCAACAAAGAGACTCCACATGTTTTATCAAAAACTTTCTATGGAAGTATTAAGAAACAGTATCTAAGTTTATCCTTAGTATTTGAAAAAAAAAAAGTCACCTGTCAATTTCCACCCACTACCTATTAAGCAGATTCAACCTGTAAATAGAGTTTGGCCATATAAATTCAAAATCCGTGCTGAATATTGTTCCTAGGGTAGCCCATTAAGACATTTTCCATTTATATATCTTCTGCTTGCGGTGCTTTAATGGTCATAGTAACTCAGATTCAGAAGAAGATGTCCCGGTCACTGGTTCCTCTCCATGCATGACCTCCTTAATGCTCGCTGCTGCCTGAAGTAGTTTCTATGCCCATTTTCAGCTTAACGATAACCCACAACCCTCGGACCAACTTCTATGCCCATTTTCAGATGAAAAGCCAAAAGTGTAAATCACTTAAAACTTTAACAATTTACTCATAGTCCTATATCTAGGAAAGCAGGGAACCAAAACTGGGCCCCAAGTAATCTAATAGTGGAAGATCTGTCCTGAGCTACTCCCTCTCCGCACAGTGGAGGACCAGGGCTGATGTTTGTAGCCTGTGCAGTGGATGGACCCCTTTACGATGGGTCCTTTGAGCAAGGCCTTGTCCCTAGATACCTTCTACCTCTACCACTTCCCAGCAACACACACACACACACACACACACACACACACACACACACACACACACAGAGTGAGAGAGTTCTCCAGAGCATTAAGCAATTCCTTTGGGAAGAGTTTGCCGATGGATTCTTTAACCTAACTAATTTGCTTCCTTGTGTTGTTGTAGGCATTCTGACCCTCTGGCGGCTTTGGGGTGGGCTGGCAGCCTCACAAGGGCATTCTAGGCCTTCAGAGGTGTCCTATATAGATCCTGTCTCATACCGAGGCCTGTTCTGCCGCAATTTGGCAGCTTCCAAATGTCTCCCAGCCCCTGTTTCTCTAGGACCCACCGTGTCTCCAGAGAGAGCAAACTTTCTTCCTTTGTCTTAAAAGGAAATCTCACTGCTTTAGCCTTTTGTTGATTGTCTCTTGCTTCTGGTTCAGCTCATTGACATGCTCTCCTCCAAGGTTTTCTTTTTTTTCCTGGAGTTAATATTAACTAAAACAAAACACATTTAGTAATTTATCCCCACCCTAAGAACTAATTTCCTCAAGAACAGCACTATTTGCTCTACTGAGAAATTCATGATCGTTGTATTTACATAATTTCGACCATATTTCTTAGAAAGAAAACAACTGTATTAGGCTAGGAGATCACTCCTCCCCTGAGCGACAATGAATTATTTATCTCAAAATCACATTATTTCTCCCCTAACCACAGCAAGGGTGTAGTTGGGGGGGGGTGGATGAGGACATGTTCTATCCCTCCTCTTATGCTTTCATTTTTGGCTTGGAGATAGAGTACAGAGTGGCAAATCACCCACATGGTTAGAACTAAGACACTAACTCCAGGATCAATCAGACCTGACAAGTATTGCAAAGATTCTGTATAGATTATACAGACAGTGGCCATCACTGAATACTTCTCTGTGTCAGACACTATATTTTCAGAACCCCAGATTGGGGCAGATTACTTACCAGGGCAAAATAATGTTTTAACATTCTATTCTTCTCTAGGTGAGCGACAAGGGAAGGCTCTGTTTTCCTGTCAACATTCCGTTTCTCTTCTGGTCACCAAATGTGTGTGGTTTTTTCCAGACCAACAAATTCTCCAGTGCCAGCTGGGTATCCTACAATTCAGTTCAGTTCTGGTGCTATCTGCGGGGGGTTAGCGTCAGCTCCCAAGGGGCACCTGGGTGGCTCAGTCAGTTGAGCATCTGACTTCAGCTCAGGTCATGATCTCACGATTTGTGGGTTCAAGCCCTGCATTGGGTTCTATGCTCACAGCTCAGAGGCTGGAGCCCACTTCAAATTCTATGCCTCCCTCTCACTCTGCCCCTCCCCTGCTAGAGCTCAGTCTCTCTCTCTCCCCCTCCCTCCCTCTCTCTCTCTCAAAAATAAACATTAAAAAATTAAAAAACAAACAAAATAACAAACAAAACACCTCAGCCCCCAAGACTGCCCTACTTCAGATACCAGTTGCAAGCCCCAGGCTGTCACCTGTGCTTCTGGCCAACAAGCTATAAATTGGAGGTTCCATGACGCCTTCCTCAGGTTCAGTAATTTGCTAAAATGGCTCAACGAACTCCAGGAAAAACATTTACTGGTTTATTATATGATAAAGCACATGATAAGAGATACAGAGGAACAGTCACATGAAGAGACACAAAGAATAAGGTCTGGGAGTTTCTGTCCCCAAGGAGTTGGGGTACCACCTTCTGATATGTGGATGAGTTCACCAACCAGAAGCTCTCTGAACCCCATGGTATTGGAATTTTTATGGAGGCTTCATCATACAGGCATGATTGATCATTAACACAATCCTCATCCCCCCTCCCTGCCCTGAGAATGGAAGCAGGGCTGAACGTTCTAAGCTTCTGATCATGGCTTGGTCTTTCTGGTGACCAGACCCCATCCTGAAGCTATCCGGGAGGCCACCAAGAGTCACCTCATTAGAACAAAAGATACTTCTATCACCCAAGAAATTCCAAAGAATTTAGTATCCCTGTGACAGGAACTAGGGTCAAAAACCAAATATTAGAACAAAAGATGTTCCTAGTGTTTTGTTGTTGTTGTTGTTGTTGTTGTTTTCATTTAGATTACAAGTACATTAGAAGCCCTGTCCCAGGAATGGGGGTGGGAGTGGGGGTGGGGAGGGTATGCAGAGGAGGACAGAGACCGTGTATTTTTTCTATTATTTCAGTTTCCTTCTTAGTAACACAGGGGCTTTTTCTAGATAGGTGCTCCCCCCCCAAACAAAAAACAAAAGGTTCTCATCTCTGTTTCACAAATAATACTGAGAAGACTTTTATTTATTACGTTTCCCCACTATTTGCCACTTCACCAATGTAGAATTCTACATTTATGCTGGAGAAAGCAATTTCATTTCAGGGAAAAGAATAAAGAATGCGCTATAATTGATTTTTCCTGGATGATGACTTCTCTTTGGCTCAGAAAGGGGATGATGTAAAGAGAGGTGGCAGGGGCTGGAGAGGGAAGGGCGGAAGTTCCTCGCTTTGGGCAGTCTGGCCAGGCCACAGCATCCAGGAGCTCTGCCCTGTGTTTTAGCCTTGTCTCCTACAGGTGTTTCCCCAAATGGGAGGTGAGTGCCCTTGGCATGTGAGTTTAGAAATTAAGAGGTTAAGAAAAAGGCATTATGGATTAGGGCTGTCACAGTGAGTGCCACAAACAGTGTGGCTTCAACAACAGAAATTCATCGTCTCACAATCTGGAGACTGGATGTCCGAGATCGAGGCGTCAGCAGGGCGGATCCCTTTGAAGGCTATGAAGAACCACCAGTTCTACGCCTCTCTGCAGCTTCTGGTACCTTGTTGGCAGTCTCTGGTTTTCTTTGGGTTGTAGAAGTATGACCCCAATCCCTGCCTTTATCTTCACATGGCATTCTTTGTCTCTGTGCGTCTGTGTCCAAATTTCCCATTCTTTTAAGGACACCAGTAATATTGAAATCAGGGCCACTTTAAGGACCTCATTGAACTTGAGTATGCCCATAAACACCCTGTTTTCCAAATAAGGTCATATTCTGAGGTTTTGTAAATCTGGGCTTCAATAACCCTCTTTAACACCATTTAACCTGTAAACATGGTTCACAATGTCATGAACCAAAACCCTTTCTGCACAAGATCTATAAATATCCTGAAGGCTTGAGCCAGGACAAACGTGCTGGCTCCCCTCTGAGCAGAATACAATTTTTGGATCTGTACTTTTAAAATTAAGGAGCACCTGGGTGGCTCAGTTGGCTAAGCATCTGATGTCAGCTCAGGTCATGATCTCACAGTTCGTGGGTTCAAGTCCCGCATCAGGCTCTGGGCTGATAGCTCAGAGCCTGGAGCCTGTTTTAGAGTCTGTGTCTCCTTCTCTCTCTGCCCCTCCCCTGTTCATGCTCTGTCTCTCTGTGTCTTGCAAAAATAAATAAAATGTTTAAAAAAATTAAAATTGAGTGCTAATTACTTAAGATTTTTGCATTACTAATACCCTTGGAGAGCAACATGCTGAATATATATGATTCATTTTATTTTTCTTAAAAAGCGCACTCTTAAAAAGGACTGTTTGAATAACTCCAGAAGGAACAAAGTTGATAGAATTGGTGATGCTTTGGATCTCTTTCAGAGAAAAGTGGGGTTTTATCCAACAGAGCAGGGACAATTGTCTTAATTTTCCTAGGACTGACAATGTCTGGGAATCCTAAACTAGGCATTTCATGAATATGTGGTAACAAAATAGAAAGAAGCATAACTGGGGGGTCTGGGGGGCTCATTCAGTTGAGCGTCTGACTTGGGCTCAGGTCATGAACTCATAGTTTGTGGATTCGAGCCCCGTGTTGCGGTTTGCACTGACAGCTCAGAGCCTGGAGCCTGCTTCAGATTCTCAGTCTCTCTCTGCCCCAGCCCTGCTCATGCATTCTCTCTCTCTCTGATTTAAACATAAAAAATTTTTTAAAGAAGCATAACAAAGTATTGGTTTAGAGACAACTTTAAAAATGTGCCCAAGCCCCAGACTGCTGCTAACTAACCTTCGCTAACAGCGTGCTCTGCAAGCAGTTGTGGACCAACATCAGACGGCACTTCCGTGGTGGTGTAGTTTTAGAGCATCGCTCACAGCTGACCGGCAGAGGACCGGTGATTGCACTTAAGAAAAGCTGCCTAAGAGGATGGTCAAGGGGCATACACTGCAAGAGACTCCTGGGTAGAGAGATGCCAACAAAAGGGAGAGTCTGTCTTCTTGTCCCTTGCTGACCCGCAGAGCCTGCCGCTCACTGCAGAGCGCCCACTGGAAACCAGCAGAGTGTGTGGGGAGAGAATCCTTAGGAAAACTTGGCAAGGGGTTCAGAGGAAGAGCATGTCTGTAAACATGGCGGAAAGTGCCCATTCCTTACGTAGATATTATGAACACAGAAAGCATGTTGGGGTAGCCTGTGCCTGCAGGGCTCTAAGGCATCAAAGTAAATACTTAGGAAGAGAATCCATGATACTGAGGCTCCAGATGGCAGGATACCGTGGTTGGGTGGGGGCAGGGTCACTAGAGCAGCTCAGGCAGCCATAGGACCAAGGCGGGGAGCCCTCACCCACCCAAGGGAGGCAGCAGGGCTGGACTTAGGCTAGCCCTGGGAAAAGGGAACACCTCTCCAAGACCTTGGACCACCACTGGTTCAAGAGAAGCCACCAGCGAAGGGCAGCACCATCTCAAGTCATGGCGGTTCCAGAAATGCCTTATACCTTGGTCCAGGAAAGGGATGGTTGTATGAGCTGAACTTTGATTCTCTTGTCCCTCCTCCCTGCCCTCAACTTCAAAAAAAAAAAAAATAGGCCCAGAAAGAAGGAAGGAGAGTAGGCTTAGTGCCTCACCCTCTCCCTTCCTGTTCTGAACTGACACGTCTATGTTTTAATGATTAAAAGTGGCCAGAAAGTTATGGAATCTGCCCAAGATGCTAGGAAAGAAACAGAAGAGAGAGATTCAAAATAGCATCGTTGGAGGCAATAATTAGAAGAAAGAAAACAGTTTAAGATTTATAATGCTTAGCGTTGTAAACACTCCTGAACGAGCCATATCCTATTCTTAGAAGGAATCTCCAGGCCTGACAGCTAGACATAACCAAAGACGGCTTGTTAGAACATGAGACAAAAAGGAATCTTCTTTTGTGGCTGTTTTCCTGGCTTGACCCTCTACTCATTTGAGGGTCACTATGTTGGCTGTTATATGCCTAGGAATCCCAATTCAATAAATGTATCAAAATACTTGAAATATATATTGATTGCCTACTATTAGATGGACATTATATTAAATGTTGGCAGTATATATAATAAAGAAGGTATTGTCCCTGTTCTTGAAGAGGTCATTGTGTGTGTGTGTGTGTGTGTATTATAAATAGCTAATTATACTTCAGCCAGCGTATTATACTATCAACCAGAGAGTTGATAGAAGTGTGGTGATAGACCTCCAAGAGGAAGCAGTTAATCTCCGGGGGAAATCAATAGAGTCTTTACACAAAGTATGGCATTTGATCTGGTTCTTGGAGGAGGTGCCTATGAAACCCACTAAAGCCACAGCAGCACTTAATGTCATGTTCAGATTAGTTTGTCAGGTTGTTTTTCCACTTGGCAGTCAGAAGAGAGCAAGAAGACTTCTAAGGGAGGAAGGAGGGCCAGAGACAGAAGGCCCTGGAAAGACAGAAGCCTGGTGGGCTGGTCTGAGTCTTCAAAGGGCAAGGAATTAGAGAAGTGCTACCAGAGCGGCAGGGTGGGGGACCAAAACTGGGGCCTCAATCACTTTCCTGAGGTCCGTCCTTGTCCCATTGATATATGTGCAGGGGTCCTTTTATAATCATATTCCATTTAGCATGCAGGATTCACCAGTGACCCAACAGACAGAACACTCCCTGATTCTTAAGACTTCATAGTTGAAACAATGTGCAAATGTGTAGAGAGACTTAAGGGCAGCAAAACGAGGGCTGAAATAGCTACACAGGGAAACCCCAGAAGGAGCCACTGAGTGCATACGGAAGGTTCAAGTACTCCCCAGCCTGACAGCTCTCAAGCTTCGGTGATCTATTTTATATTTTTAAAAGAATACCAGCCAGTTGTGTGATTTGGAGCAAGCCTCAGAGAGATCCCTCTTTGAAAAATAATCCTAAAACTAGAAGGTTGGGCTTATTTGCCATTATGATCCTTTCCAAAGCTATCTATAATTTATGACTATTTGAGCCTAGTTCCATAAGTGCTCATGATATCACAGTCAGATCTGGGACACTTGGATGAAATTCATTCATTTAAAAACTATGTGGTGAGGGGGAGCCTGGGAGGCTGAGTCGGTTAAGCATCCAGCTTCAGCCCAGGTCATGATCTCACAGTTCATGAGTTTGAGACCCGCATCAGGCTCTCTGCTGTTAGCAGAGAACATGCTTTGGATCCTCTATCCTCCTCTTCCTCTGCTCCTTCCCCGCTAATTCTCTCAAAAATAATAAATTTAAAACATTATAATAAAACTACGTGGTGACTATCTATTAGCAAGGGTTCCCAGTAAAATGCAGGATACCTATTTAAATTTGAATTTCGGATTAAGAGTGGGTATTCTTCAAAATATAAGTATGTTCCATGTAATATTTAACATATTCAAATATTTTTTAAATATTTGAGGAAGGAAGGGACAGAGAGGGAGAGAGAAAATCCCAAGCAGAGGCCACACTGTCAGTACAGAGCCCTAAGCAGGGCTCAAACCCACACACCATGAGATCATGACCTGAGCCAAAACCCAAGAGTCCAATGCTTAACCAACTGAGCCACCGAGGTGCCCTACATATTCAATTATACTTAAAAATTATACTTTATTTGAAATTCAATTTGGTAGATGTACTTTTTAAATATATAGCTTTTCTAAATCTAGCATCTTTACCATTAAAAGCTAGACTCTGTGGGAAACAGTGAATAGGGTATAGACCCTCCTCTTGGCTCTAAAGTGTGAAATAAATTTCAAATATAAATAACCATATTAACAGTGTGAAAAGTGGTAAGTTTGCGCAAAATATACAGAGAATGCTCTAAAAGTGCACAAGAGGGAGAAATTATTTCCATCCATGAGAAGTAAGGGGAGTCTCACAGGAGGGCTGGGAAAATGGCAGGAGCGAGTCTAGTGAATGTGGAAGGGGCGGGGAAAAGGGCCTTCCTGGCTGAGTTGGAGGCCTTAGAAAAGTCTTGAAGTAGGAAAGTACAGAATGAGAGAAGGCACTAGTCACTTCGTGTGCCTGTGTTCTGCGTGCAAGAAGGGAAATCATGGCAGAAGGGATTGGAAAGGTCGAGTCGGGCCACACCACAGGAGCCTAGCCAGAGACAGGAAGGACGGAGACTGGAAATCTAAAGAGGCTCAGACGTTGTCCTGGGTGCTCAAAGGGTTTTGATCCAGGGAGATACCACACACCTAGAGAAGGGAGAGTGTGAAGGAAGCATCCCCAACCAATCACCTCCGAGAAAAAATGGTCCATTTGTCATCTCGGTTCACAAAAGGAAACATGCATCTTAAACAAAGGTGGTAAAGGAGCCCCTGGGTGGCTCCGGTGGTTAACAGTGTCCGACTCTTGGTTTTGGCTCAGGTCATGATCTCTCACAGTTCATGAGTTCAAACTGCAAGTTGGGCAGTCTGCTAACAGCACGGAGCCTGCTTGGGATTCTCTCTCCCCGCCCCCCTCACCTCTTTCTGTCCTTTTCCCACCCTTCAAAATAATAAACTAAAAAAATTAAAAACAAAAACAAATGTAGTAAGTGGAGAGGATATGTGATAAAGTGAGAACATCACAAGCTTTGCTGTGAGTTCAAATCCACACTCCCACTCTGAATGATCTTATTTCTGTTTTCTGAAGCCTGGTGTCCTTACCTATACACAACACTCTTGTTATGCTTGGATGATATGAGTAAGTGCAATGATCTACCTGGAATACAGTAGGAACTCACTAAATACTAACTGCTAAGCGAAATACTATTTTACTTATGATTTATTCCTCTCTAGCTTCAAGTGTCTTATTGCAACAGGTGAAGATGCCGTTAGTAAATAGAAAACTTCTTTTCAAGATATTCATTAAATACTTTCTCTTTATAGAGAAGTAAGTCATTTAAAATAAGGAACAGCATACCCACTTGAATGGGAAAAAAAAGAAAGAAAGAAAAAGAAAAACCAAGAAGCTAATATTTGGAACATTTGGGCAAAACATTTGCTCTCAATTGATTTTCTCAATACCAAAGGAATTTCTGTCCTAACAAATATCATATCACTTTTTAAATGTTTGTTTATTTATTGAAAGAGAAAGAGAGAGAGAGAGAGAGAGCATGAGTAGGGGAGGGGCAGAGAGAGAAGGAGTGAGAGAATCCCAAGCAGGCTTCACATTTCAGCACAGAGCCCAATGCGGACTCCGTCCCAAGAACCGTGAGATCATGCCTGAGCAGACATCAAGAGTTGGACGCTCAACTGACTGAGCCACCCAGGAGCCCACGCCCTGCCCTGAAATATATAGTTTAGTTGGGTATCCTGGGAAGAGCTTGAATGTCTTTGGATAATTGCTAAATGAAAGCAAGTATTTCTACTTAATTATCTATGGCCTGTCCAGATGGTGTGAAAGTTTTAGCTCAGCTGCTGAACTATGGTGCGTCAAGGGTGTTTGATGGGGTAACAGAGCCTGGCGCTCATGGCCTGTGACAGCCAGAGAGAAGGCAGACTTGAGCAGGAACAGGACAGTTTACTCATTGTAAAGACTCATTCTAGATAATTCTTCTTGTTTCTGGTTTGTCCCGTAGAATTCTTTCTCAGTTGTTAATGTAAAATGGGCCGCAAAGATTGATGATCTGTTTCTTCTCTGGAAAAAAGCACCAAGAGGAACAGTTACCCAAAAGTGTCATGTCAGAGTCTGAAATAGACAGTACTACTGAAATTGTGTTGATGGATAATGCCTCCCCATTTGGGTATTTTTCTTTTAAAAGTGAATTATCACTAGTGGCTACCTTTATTCATATATTTTCTCCTCAACCTCATTCCCGTCCCCATTATGGAGCATCTAAAGTAGATTTGCAGTGGAAGGAACACGACCCCGTCCTCTATCTTTCCTGCCAGGCCTGCAGCTTGCTTTGAGCTCATTCCTAATCACAGCACAGCGTGAGTTGTGTGTCAGCTTTCTTCTCATACTTGGTATTCGGGGTCAATAAACTCAGTAAGCGCACAGCTGCGACACAGGAGTCCTCCTACAGGCTTTAGGCAGACGTACGTGGTTTTATCAGTCCCAGAAGACCTGCCCTTGAGTGATTTGCTTGGGTAACATTCTTGGCACTGCCTCTTTCTTTGTTTTTAATAATGTTCTGGGTTCACATTTGTGAGACTCTCAGATTAATTTCCAATTAGGTAAAGGTGACCTTCCCCTTCTCCAAGCTGCGTCTCCCACGAGACTCGTGAATCCTGCTGGGGTCTATCAGAGCTGCCATGAGTTAATCGGGAGAGCACCTTCAGCCGTAAAACAGCTGACATAAAAATAAGACCACAACACGAAGGAAGAACGGGTCAGGCAACTCACACAACATGTTTATCAGATTTTTTGGGGGTAGCGCTTGAAAACCTGCTGAGCGACATTCTGACCATCCCGTCAGTTGGATGCTTCTGTCTCAGAAATGTGAGCGCTCTCATAGAGGGAAGGGTGAACTTGCTTTTTTCTGCCCGAAGCCACAAGGTAAGTAATGATCTACTTAACCTGCACGAGCGCAAGCCTAACAGTAATTTGGACCTTAGCTAGCTGTGATGTACACTGAGGTGTGGCC
The DNA here is from genome assembly GCA_004023785.1 of Mungos mungo. Classification (NCBI taxonomy): domain Eukaryota; kingdom Metazoa; phylum Chordata; class Mammalia; order Carnivora; family Herpestidae; genus Mungos; species Mungos mungo. The sequence goes on along the minus strand of PISW01005866.1, from coordinate 49,285 downwards.
TTGACCGGTCACCCCCAACGAGGTGATGTACACGTATACTCTGCCGTTCCTATTTCTACGTCCCGGGTCCCCTTTCCATTTCTCGCATTAAGATATTATTAGTGCTCAATAAATATTCATCACATCAATCAGAAATGAAATGAAAGAAATAAAAAGCCCCATCTACAAATGGATAACGATAAATAGTTACGACAGTGTTTTTCTCTCTCCTTCCCAAGCCAAATGGATCTTTGATACGTTCCTTAATGACTTGGCAATCAATGGTTCCCAGCTCCAAAAATAAAATAGGAGAAAACAAAAGATTATCTCTGCTGTTACAAACGCCATGAGAATAATTTGTTCACCATAAAGTCAATTATGATTAAATTGTATTTTTACAAAATGATTGTGGATATATTTCGTTTTGCTCCCTGTTCTCAATTACACGTGGAGTAAGATGGAATTCTCTTCTTCCTCATTCTTTTTCCTCTTCTCTGGCCATTTCTGTGAAAAGGAAGAACTGATTAAAAAAAAAAAAAGATTGAGACCTGGTAGGTGTAATCACAAGTGGCAGCTAATTGTCAAGAGAAAGAACTTTTGTTTTGTCTTATAAATACCACGCTTTGAGGAATTTAAGAACCAAATGCCGGCTCTGAATATTCACAGTATCTATGTGATGTCATCCATCAAGGATAGAGCCTGGATATTTGTTTTATACCTTGATGCCTAGAGGGTTTCCAAAATGGATTCAAGTACATGGAGATGGGCAGAAAAAGAAGGAAAAAAGGGGGAGGCAGACCAGAGGGAGAGAGAAAGGATCTTGTATGTCTCAATCCGGAAGGCAGGCTAATCTGCTGATTAGTGTTGAGATTCTTTCAAACGACTAAAGTTGAATCTGTTACTTTGTTAAATGAGAAAGATAATAGGGGTGCCTGGGTGGCTAAGTCGGTTAAGCCTCCAACTTCAGCTCAGGTCATGATCTTGCGGTTTGTGAGTTTGAGTCCCATATGAGGCTCTCTGGTTCCAGTAATAAATAAACGTCAAAAAAAAATTTTTTTTAATCTCTTTTAAAAAAATACTCTGAGTTCAGAGTATTTTAAGAATTAAATAAGTTAGTCCATGTAAATTACTTACAACAGTGGTTGACAAGTAAGCATTTTATAAATATTAGCCATTAATATCTAATTTGGGGACACCTGGGTGGCTCATTCGCTTAAGCATCCGACTCTATTTTATCTCAGGTCATGATCTCACAGTTCTTGAGTTCAAGCCCCACATCTGGCTCTGGGTCTACACTGATGGCTGGGATCCTGTTTGGGATTTTCTGTCTCCCTCTCTCTCTGCCCTCCCTCTAGTTCTCTCTCTTTCTCTCCCTCTCTCTCTCTCAAATATAAATAAATATTTAAAACAAATATCCAAGTTTGTCTCTGTTGAATCAGTGGGGGTTTTGATAGAGAAAGTCTGCATGTATTTTGGCCCCTTTTCTTGACTACATATGTATGTTGAATCAGCGAACAAAAATTTGGGTTCCATTTCATTTGGTTTCCAAATTCCCTACACAGCACAGCAATGCCTTTGGTTTTCCAGCCAACAGGAGACTATCACTACCTCGGCTGATTCAATCCCTTTTTTTGAGGGAAGAGCTCAAGCTTTCTGCTTTTTTTCAAATCTACATGATATGTTTGTTTCTTGAGCTAAGTCCACTAAGGGAACAGGGTATTTTCAGTCATATTTTTTAAGTAAAATCTTGTGCTTTCTTTTCTGTTCAAAGTGCTACAAAAGGAAACGCTCACAATAAACTGTCATTTGGGACAAAACTCTATACGCACAGGTCAGCCCCAGTGATTGACTAGAGGCACCTCCAGAGCTCGGCTGATGGGCCACTTTCATGTACTTCTGTGTATTCTTGCGTATTTTCTAAATTATCTTAATAGGCTCAAATTACTTTGACAAATAATGATGACATTATTTAAAATGTTCGCGTTCTTTCCAAAACGCTATTTGAAACAAAGGGAAAGTATCCGGACTAAATTATACAATGAAAAACAAAGCCAAAGAGAAGTGCCTGATTTCCCTTGGAACATATTCTCCCAGATTACAACGCCCAGTGATTTTAACACCAACCGAGGATTACACGGCAAAAATAGATGATACCAGTATTTTTCAAAGGCTCTTTATCAGAATAATGTCCCTGATGGAAGCTGGACACACTGTATTTTCTCTTTCCTTAATACCAGTTAGTCTGCACCACAAAGAATTGATGTATCAGCCCCACAGGTAAGAAGGCTTTCCTACATTAGACCTATTGACCATTCCAGATTTTTAGAATAATGAGGAGGAAGGAAGCAGAAAAGATTTTGTCCAACCCTAGATGTTGTATAACATTAAATCATCTCCATTTGGGTTTTAAAACGTAATTGTTGGGGCGCCTGGGTGGCTCAGTCAGTTAAGCATCCCACTTCAGTTCAGGTCATGATCTCACAGCTTGTGAGTCGAGCCCTGCATTGGGGTCTGTGCTGACAGCTCAGAGCCTGGAGCCTGCTTCCAATTCTGTGTCTCCCTCTCTGTGCCCTTTCCTACTCTCTCTCTCTCTCTCTCTCTCAAAAAAAAAAAAAAAAAAAAAGAACATTTAAAAATAAAAAAATTATGTTGGCATATGTATGTCTTTTATCTTGTGAATTCACGACACATTAAGTAAAACAAGCTATACTAGAGATTTGACATGAGGTAGTTGAGTCCTTTGATTCAGCAGAGGACCTTGCTTTTCTTAAATGGCCTGGTTTCTCTTTCTTGAAATACAGTCTGCAACACTGGGATCCATATGGTACAAAAGGAATCTTTTGATTCACTTGGTTAAGTCTGTAAAATCCATGGGGTAAACAACAGAGTGTGACTCAACTCTTCTATTCGAAACTATTAAATTCCTGTGGTTGCCACTTATAAGCATAATTCGGGACTTTTACTCGTGACTACGAAGCCCAGAGAATTCTATTCAAGTGATGCTTCTTATTATAGCAGCCATGTCTAGGACTGTATTTCATTATAAGTAAAAAAAAAAAATTAAAATTGGGCTGATCTCACAGAACACCCTTTATTGAGTGAAGATATGGAAAGAAGAACAGAATGAAATGCTTTTTCTGATATTTAAAGGCTGACCTTTTTCTCTTCCAGCTACGGAGGCCCTAAAGTCTGAGATAAATAAAAGCTTCATGTATTTTTCTCTCTATAAGCTGTGTATATTCTGAACAAGATTCTTGAATCTGGATTTTTTTTTTATCATGAGAGAGATGAACATAACATTAATGTGGTATTTATTACAAGAACATCCATAAACCTCTGTTAGCATCAAATAGAGATATAATGAGGTTATCCTAAAGAGACATCACTGTAAATATATTCGGATGGCTTAGTAAACGATGAAGAAATTTTGCACAATAGTTCTGGCAAGAATTATCTAGGAGGAGATAACAGTCAAATATTGTTTGTGAGATCAAATATGAAATGGGGCAAAGTTGCACTGACCCAGAAAGTAACAGAACTATAGAATCAGAATTTTAGGTCAGGAAGAGACCTAAAAAGTCAACTAACCCAGTCCTAGCGTTTTAAAGTATAAAAAATTATGTTCAGAAAAGTAAACTTTTCCAAGGTCAGAGTCAATAACACAATGAAGTTTAATGCAACATAATTTTAATAGGCTCTGACTATGCATCGGTATTTAGAAGCTCAGAGAACAAAGATTTCTTAAAAGATTTTTAGGGGTGCCTGGGTGGCTCAGTCGGTTAAGCGTCTGGCTTCCAACTTCCGCTCAGGTCATGATCTCACGGTTCATGGGTTCGAGCCCCACGTTGGGCTCTGTGCTGACTGCTAGCTCAAAGCTTGGAGCTTGCTTCGGATTCTGTGTCTCCCTCTCTCTCTGACCCTCTCCTGCTCATGCTGTCTCTCTCTGTCTCTCAAAACTAAATTAAAAAAATTTTTTTTAAATTTTAAAAATAAGACTAACCTTCCCTTTTATCGAATTACCCCACTATCTGATTGGAGAGCCATGCATATTCTAGATTTAAAATTTGAGTATGGTGTCATAAGTACTCTGATAGAGGTGTATGAACTGCCAGACTTGAGATTCTGAAAAGCCTTTCTGGGAAAGATGATATACGAGTTAGCCAAGCCAAGAACATGAGCAAGGGTATTGTAGGGAAATGCAAAGACGGAGCAAAGGTGTAGGTGTACTTATTGTGCAAACAGGAACTAAGGAGGAGAAAAATGTGGAGGCAGAAGGTGGTAAGAGCTTTCTGAGGCAGGGACAGGTCTTGTAGGGAATCGTTGACAGACACCTGGACTTTATCCTTTAAAATAGTGATATAGTGCATGCAAAGGGTTTTAATCTTGGGAATATTATGCATTTGAATTTACTCAACTCTCTAGACACATCATGGAGGAAAGATGACCAGTTAGGAAGGGGTCAGAGCAACCCAGACAAGATGTGGTGGAGCCACAACCTAGAACAGTGATCAAACTGGAATACGCACCAAAAAATGCCCAAAAGGGGTGGGTTCAAAACATATGAGGAGGTAGAAATGCATTCCTTTTCCAGCTTGATTGAGGAAAAAATGACAAAGTTGTACGTCTTTAAAGTGTACAACATGATGATCTGACGACACATATGTTGTGAAATAATTACCAGAATCAAGGTAATTAACACATCCATCACCTCACATAGTTTTTTGCTGTCATGGTGAGAAAGCTTAAGATCTACTCTCCAGAAATATCCAATATACAATGCTGGGAGCCGCACTGGCCTTGCTAGATGACACAGTCACAGTAAGGAAATGGCAGACGTGCATGGCTCCTGCCATGAGAGGCGGAAACTGGTATCTCCTTCTGCTACTACTGCTCATGTGAAATTAAGCCTGTTGCTATTGATTAGACCTCACAATGTTCCAAATCAGACCGATATTCCCCACACAGATAACCTCGTGGGAAGAAGCATATTCCCACCTCTACAAAGAGGAATTTAAACAAAGCACTGCAGATGTTTTGTCAAAAGGCTCTTCTAATGAGCTTCACAAATTTAAGGCATAGAAAATGAAGGAGGTTAAAGAACTAACTCTGGCCCGGAGAAAAAGAGCCTAATTTAGGAATAAGAAAACAAACAAGAGCCAGGCATAAGTTACTTTGCATATATGTGCTAATTTGGTGCCCATTCTGAGGATGGGTAAGAGTAGTTACAACTTAAACTCCTGTGCAAAGGCCGGCTCATCTAGGGCGCCTATGGCGCTTACACCTTCAACATCAAAGAACAAGGTTGACAAAAGGTTTATTTACTGACCAGCTCGAATACATTCTTCCTCCAGACAGAATGCCTCCTGGCCTTGTTTATGCCTGAATCTTAGGGTTATTGTTATAAACAAGTGTGTTTGCTCTCTGCTTCTCACTGAAAACATCCTCCTATCTTCTTAGTTGTAAGATTTTCTACCGGTTCAAACAAATGTGTATGTTATCTGCTTTTCACTGAGAATATCCTGTTATCCTATGATGTGTAAATTACCTCATGGTAATTAGAGTAGTTCTGCAAAAATGCCTCTGTAAAACCTGTTCCTGCACCCTTTTCAAAGCATCTTTATCACTGAGAATTATTTGTAAAAATTCCACTTTTTGATGTCATGTTAACACTTAAATCTATAAATAAAGGCACAAAACCTGGTAAGATAGAGATGTCAGGCTGGTGACCAACCAAGAAAGAAAGAAATTCTGGGCTCTCTCGCCTCCATTTTCACCAATGCTGCCACCTCCTTCAGGGGACCCTGGACCAGCCGGAGCTGGACTCCGGTATTACAATACTATATTATTTGCTATCATCACCTTGCTGCACATTAGCTTTTGAAACTTATTCATCTTACAACAGAAAGTTAGTTCCTTTTGACCTACATCTCCCCATTTCCCCACCGCCCCAAATCCCTGGCATCTATGATTCTACTCTCTGTTTCTATAAAATTCTGTTATATTCTACAAGATAGACTGATCTTGAAAATCCTATGCTAAGAAAGATGCAAGATACAAAAGGCCACATATTATATGATTGTATTTATATCCGATGCTCAGAATAGGAAAATCCAATCAATTGGATTTGGAATTGGAAAGTAAGAAGAATCAACTTTCTGGTTTAATTGTAATTATACCCCAATCCAAATCAAAGTAGACTTAATCATTGAAAGAGGCTAAGAAGGGGAAGTAGGAAATGACTGCCAGTGGGCATGGAGGGTTTTGCTGGTGTGATGTACATGTTCTGGGATTAGATTGTGGTGATTGGTATACAACTTTGTCAACAGACTAAAAACTGCCATACTGTGCAATACAACATGGTGGACTTTGTGGAAAGTTAATTATATTCTAATAAAGCTGTTATTAGGAAGATACCCATTAAAAATAAAAGAAACATGAAGAGGTAGAATTGTCAGGGATAAGAAGACTATGCTTGGTTTTAGGTTTCTGCACAGATGATGGTGCCCAAGTACTGGCACAGAGATATTGTGTTTGGGCTAAAAATGAATCCATATTTGAACACAGTGAGTTGGAGGTGCCTGTGGGACATCCCAGCTGATATGTCCGAAAGGATATCTGAGTCCACAGTTCAGAAGGACAGACTGGGGTAGCATATGAGAGCGTCATCACTCTGTGAGTCTTCGTCAAAATGATGAACATGAATAAGATAACTGAAGAGATGACATAAATAACCAAGACGATTGACCGACATCCTGTAAACCACACACAAAAACAATGATCAAGAAATGATCAGAGAAGAAAAGGGGACAGTGGATAGAATGTTGTTATAGATGTTTAAGGAGAGAGAGATGAATCTCAAGAAGCGAGTGGTCAACAATGTCAAATGCAGCAGTGAGGCCTAGAAAGATAGGGCTTGCAAAGCATTACTAAATTTGGGTCATGTTTGATAAATCTTTGCCAACCACGGTGTTGAAACTCATGTTGCACAATGGAACAACAAACGGCTGAAATGACGCCCAATCCAGGGCTCTTCCCACAACGTAACACCAGTACAAAACTTAACGTTCTCTCCCACTTCCACTCTCTCCCAAGTACTCAAAAGCCATGTGCAGATTACTATTATTCATGTGTTGTTTAAATACAATAGAAGACTGTGGAATATAACTTAAGAGCTATTGGTCCACTCAACCCTTTATTGTATCTAAATTTATAAATTCTAATGTGTCTGTTACTAGAAAAGAAAGTGATAAGGATTAGTTAGGGTCAGAGATGGGTTTCTGGAAACTGTGTGGTTTGAAATTTATCTAGTTTCTAAAGGAAACATTTAATTTGGTATCTGACTTTCTGGCTTAAAAGATGCTCAATTAGTGGGATGGCCAGAAAGGATTAAAAATAGGTTTGAGACTTCAAGTCACAAAGACACGCCAGAGGTCTCCCTTCAGGAAATGCTTTGAATATGACAAACAACTAAAAATTTAGAATAAAACTTATACCTCAAAAAAGCTATATTTACAAAAAAAGTCTTAAAAAGTCAGGAGGAAGGGCAAAGACCAAGGTCTCTGCCCAAGTCTGGCTTTGTATATTTAGACCCAAACTGAGTTACACAATGATTATTTTTCTTTCTCATCGTCTGACTTGATTAATTCTGCTTTCAGTAGTAAAAGTTTATGGGAAATTTAAGTGGTTAATTCCCTAGAGGATTTTTGACTTTTTTTCTGTTGTCCTCAGAGGAAAAACATCCAAATAACAGATGCATGAATTTCTTTAATGATGAAAACAGTAGAATTTTAAAATTTTTTTCAAGGAAGATTGCTAGTAGTTCTGTTTATTTGCCTAATAATCTCTTTTCTAGACAAGTAAATTCACTTTCTGAAGCCCCTGCCAATGGAACTCACTAAAGAGCCATGTCTTAGCCCGTTTGGGCTTCTTTCACATACTTCCTGGACTGGGTGACTTAAACAATGACCATTCATCCCTCACTGTTCTGGAAGCTGGGAAGTCCAGTATCAAGGTACTGACCAATCAGTTCCTGTAAGAGTCGTCTTTCTGGTTTGCAGATTGCCACCGTCTTCTTAAATCCTCATATGGTAGACAGAGATTACTCTTCGGTGTCTCTTCAGAGAAGGGCACTAAAATCACTCATGGGGGCTCCTTCATGATCTAACTACCTCCCAAAGGTCCCGTCTCCAAATACAATCGCAATGGGAATCAGAGTTCAACATATAACTTTGAGGGGAACATAAGCATTTCGTTTATAGCAGGCTATTCCTTGTAAAGTCCTTAGGCAAAGAAAACAAAAACAATGCCAAAAATTCAAATATCTCTAAGCAATTACAGAGAGTGACCTCAAGTATATACTTGCTAACTTTGTGCATTCATAAAGTTGGAAATACTGTTGTCCCTTGACAAACATGGGTTTGACCTGTGTGGGTCCACTTATATGAAGATTTTTTATAGTGTAGTGCTATAAATGTATTTTCTCTTCCTTATGATTTTCTTAATAACCTTTTCTTTTCTCTAGCTCACTTTACTGTAAGAATACAGTTTATAATATATATAACATAAAAAATGTGTGTTAATTTACTGTTTATGTTATCAGTAAGGCTTTTTTCATTTTTTTAATGTTTTATTTATTTTTGAGAGAGAGAGAGAGAGAGAGATGGCATGAGCAGGTGAGGGTTAGAGAAAGAGGGAGACACAGAATCCAAAGACAGGCTCCAGGTTCTGAGCTAGCTGTCAGCAAAAAGCCCGACACGGGCCTTGAACCCACCAACCGTGAGATCATGAACTGAGCTGAAGTCAGATGCTAAACTGACTGAGCCACCCAGGCGCCCCTCTGTAAGGCTTCTATTCAAGAGTAGGCTATTAGTAGTCAGGTTTGGGGAGAGTCAAGTGCTCTACGTGTATTTTTTACTATGCAGGAGGTCCATGTTCCTAACTCCTGCATATAACAATTATAGTTCTACACTAATAAATAGTTACAGTTTAGAGCTTAATAATATAGATCTCCCATTTATTTGCTATATTTGAATTTACATCCCCTTTTCTGATTAGACTTCACAGGGTACATAACGTCAAAATAAATGATTCATTCTCGAGAGGGAAAAAGATCATTCTAGAGAAGTAAGAAAGTTTCTATATGCCTGCAGGTTGGCGATTAAATAATCTTTTTAATCTCCTCCCAAATACTTCAAAACCAGTTTCTATATGCCTGCAGGTTGGCGATTAAATAACCTTTTTAATCTCCCCCCAAATACTTCAAAACCAACATGAAACACGTAGCATAGTAAGTACATTCTAGGTCCATCCATGTTGTTGCAAATGGCAAGAGTTCATTCTTTTTGTGGCTGAGTAATATTCCATTATAGATATATATGTCACATCTTTATCCATTCATCTATCAAATGGACTGTTGGATTGCTTCTATATCTTGGCTATTCTAAATAATTCTTCTGTAAACATAACCCATGGTGATGAAAAGTATAGCATAGGCAATACAGTCAATAATACTCTAATAGCATTGTATGGTGACAGAGGATGACCACACTTACCATGGTGAACACTGAGTAATGCATAGAATTGTTGAATCACTATGTTGTACACCTGAAACTAAACTAACACTGTATGTCAATTACACTTCAATAATAATTTTTTAAAAAGAATTTTGAAAAACAACAACAGGAAACTGAGGCCGATGGTAGACCAGAAAACGAAGCTATTTTTTATTGTGTTACTAATAACTCTGATTTGGGGCATTTAAATCTTTGATTTTCTTTTTTTCTCATATATTAAATGGAGTTACCAATAACATAATAGTTGTATGGTGCTGCAATGATAAATTAGAAATTTAATGGGTAACCTTAAGCAGCATGATCCTATACCCTAAAGCCCTACAATACAGAAATGAGGTGAGGTTAATATTAATAATTCAAACTTCCTTGCCTTAAAGTCACTAGGGACACCTGGGTGGCCTAGTTGGTTGAGTGTCTGACTTTGGCTCAGGTCATGATCGCACCATTCATGAGTTTGAGCTCAACATCGGGGTTGCTGCTGTTAGTGTGCAGCTCACTTTGGATCCTCTGGTCCTCTCTCTCTCCTTCTGTCCCCCACTCATGACCTTTCTCTCTCTCTCTCAAAAATAAAATAAACATTTAAAAATAAAACCCACACTGATTCAGGGTCATAAGCTTCCAACCCAGTCAAGGAATCTCTATCTGATGAATGCTCAGAAATGAGTTCACACATCTTTTTCTGTCTTCATGCCACTCTTGTCTGTCACTTGAGAGGGACTGCTCATTACTGCCTTGATCACAGTCTACTGCACTTTTCATACTGCGAACCTTCGTGTGCTTGAATGCTCTGTCCCCTTTAGTGTCCTTGGTATTCAGAGCAATGAGGGAAACTTCCTTTTCCATCTCTGCATCACAATTCTACCTGGGCCCTGAGGTAGCGCTCCGTGGGCCTTGATTTTTACTATGCTCCCCATGAAGGATCTTTTAGTTCTTGCCTTAGTCTTTTGTCTCTACAAGGTATCAAATCTTCTTCCTGAGCCCGGTTAGGAAATAAGCACCATCTCTTAATTTCCTCAGGTGTGAAGCATACACACTTCACTTCAGGGTTGTGTTATCCCATGCATATCAACACATTCCCATGTATATATAAAACAACCAACTTGATTTCTAGCATAGGTTCGAGTGTGACTCTGTCACATGATAAATGAAAAATAATTTCATAAATATTTATATGAAATACGTGAAGCTGTGGGGCACCTGAGTGGCTCAATTAGTTAAGCATCCAACTTTGGCTCTGGTTACGATCTCATGGTTTGTGAGTTCGAGCCCTGAATCAGGCTCGACAACTTGGAGCCTGGAGTCTACTTCTGAGTCTGTGTCTCCTTCTCTCTGCCTCTCCTCCGCTCATGAGCTGTCTCTGTTTCAAAAATAAACATTTAAAAAAATTAATAAAAATTAAAAAATTAAAAGAAATACATGAAGTTGTTGCTTGGACATAGAGCATTCCTTGATTGTCTCAATTAGAAACAGTTTCTCTTTCAGTCCTTTGGTCCTGATATATTGAAGACATGTGTAGGTATTATCCAGACTGATAGCGATGGGAAGCAAGGGTTGGACCCATCTATATTCTAATGTGCCACTTGGCTTAGCACAGTGTTTGGCACCGATACCCATTAGCTAAGAGATAAACACAGATGAGCAAACAGAGGGACCCTGTCCTAGCTCCAGCCAATTTCTTAATAACCTATCTGACAAGCAAGCACAAGTACGACAGAAGCACTTCCTAGATTTCTGCAGAGATTCCCAGAAACTGTAGTCGCAGTCCATTTGCTTAGAACTTTCTTTTCAAAACATTCTTATTTTCTCAGAGCCATTCATCTTTGTGATCTTTTTTGGTCCACGCCAGCTCTGGTCTTCATCCCTTGCAGAAGTGCTGGAGAAGATTCTCCCCAGGGTGTTAGTGCAAAGCACAAAGCCCTGGCCATCTGGACACTCAGGTCCTCTTCATGACTTTCTTACTACTAATATATGTATGTGACCATGTTCTAAAAATCTACCTGGGACTTGTCTTAATCAGGTGTGATTGACACGATAGCAAACACAGAAATGATTATCATGCAGGAAAAAGTTTATACTCACAAATCCCTAGAAACAGGAGGCATACAGAAACCCCCAGGTTGGTCAGGGGACAGAAGGAAGAGAGGGGAGAGCCCAGCCCAGAGCTTATGTTGGGATTCTCGCAGGAAGGAACAGGTGAGGCAGCATAGGTACAATTCTAGGGAGGGAACACACTTCACAATTAGATTCAATCCTGGTCTTCCAGATGCTTCCAACTGAAACAAGTTGAAATAAGACATGAATCCTGCCATACATACATGCACGAAGAGCGTGAGGGGAGAGGTGCTCCGGGGTTTCAGAGGACAGATAGGTAACTTCTGGCTGGGGCCACCACAGAAGCCTTAAGCTCTGACAGCCACCACCGTGGGTCTTAGTCTGTTGAGGTTACCATTACAACGTACCATAAGCTGTGGGGAGTAAGCAGCAGAAATGTATTTCTCACACTTCTTCAGGCTGCGAAGTTGAAGATCAAGGTGCTGGCTGATTCAGTTCCTGGTGCAAGATTTCTTGCAGGCTTGCAGATGGCCACCTTCTCTCTACCTCCTCATATAGGAGACAGAATGAGAAAGAGGGAGGGAGTGAGGAAGGAAGAGAGAGAGAGAGAGAGAGAGAGAGAGAGAGAGAGAGAGAGAGAGAGAGAGAACAAGGAGGAAGTTCCTTGGTCTCTTCCTGTGAGATCATGAGGTCTCTGTCCTTCTGATCTTATCTAACCTTAATTTTCTCCCAAAGGTCCCATCTCCTAATATCATCACATTTGAGTTAGGGTTTTTGCCTGTGCGTTATGTGTGAATACTAACATTCATTCCCTAACAACATGTGAACAACACTTCCTGGAGTTATAAGGAGCACCATTGTCACAATAGTGTGTCTCTAAAGCACCCTTTAGCTCTGTTTTTCACAACATCGTTTTATTCCACTCATCTTCCAAAGCCCACTTAGGGTTCCAACTGCCCCCCCCCCATTTCTTTAAACACACTTATTAAGAAGTAGATATCCTCCAGCACTGTGGCAGGTATTGGGAATGTATGGGTGAATATGTTACATCCCTGTTTTCATTTGCCTTGCAACCCAGAGAAGGAGGTAAATCTTACATGCAGTATAGTACCAAAGACACAGAGCATTAAGTCCAGACAAAGAAATTAGAAATACAAAAGAGAAAATAATTCAATGTACCAGAAGAAGCTCAGAGAGCCTGCGTGGAGGGAGTGGAGTAAGAGCCCACAAAGAAATAAGGTACCTGGGTGGCTCAGTCGGTTAAGTGGCCGACTTCAGCTCAAGTCATGATCTGACAGTTTATGGGTTTGAGCCCCACATCACGCTCTGTGCTGATAGCTCAGAGCCAGGAGCCTGCTTTGGATTCTATGTTTCCCTCTCTCTCTCTTTGCCTTTCCCTGCTCACGCTCTCTCTCTCCTTCAAAAATAAATTAACATTAAAAATAAAGAATTCACAAAGAAAAAGGGATTTTTTTAATTTTTATTTTTTAATGTTTATTAATTTGGGGGGGGGCATGAGTTGGAGAGGGGCAAAGAGAGGGGAAGACCCAGAATCAAAAGCAGACTCCAGGCTCCAGGCTGCATTCTTCAGGCTCCGGACTGTCAGCCCAGAGCCTGATGACAGGCTCCAACTCACCACGCATGAAATCATGACCTGAGTTGAAGTCAGATAAGCATGACCTGAACCAAAGTCAGATGCTTAACTGACTGAGCCACCCTGGTGCACCAAGATAAAAGGAAGTTTTGAGGGGAATATTGGAAAATGAACAAACATTTAATAAGGGTTTGTGAGGTGTGGACATTAAAACATTGAAGCAAGACCTGGAGATAGGTCATTGGAAGCCCTTTATGACCTTCCAAAGACTTTGCCTTTTATCCTAGAAAAAGTATGAGAAAACACTATGATTTAGAAATATGACTTGAGGGGCACCTGGGTGGCTCAGTCAGTTAAACCTCCGACTTCAGCTCAGGTCAGATCTCACGTTTGTGGGTTCGAGCCCCACGTCAGGCTCTGTGCTGACAGCTCAGAGCCTGGAGCCTGCTTCCAGTTCTGTGTCTTCTTCTCTTTGTGCCCTTCCCCCTCTCATGTTCTGTCTCTCTCTGTATCAAAAATAAATAAAACATTAAAAAAAATTTAGAAACATGACTTGAAAGGGGCACCAAGGTGGCTCAGTCAGTTGTGTCCAACTTCAGCTTAGGTCATGTTCATGAATTTGAGCTGCACATCAGGCTCTGTGCTGACAGCTCAGAGCTTGGAGCCTGCTTTGGATTCTGTGTCTCCATCTCTTTCTGCCTTTACCCTGCTCATGGTCTGTCTCTCCCCCAAAAAATAAATAAACATTTTTTTAAAAAGAAAAAGATAAACATGACTTGAGATGCAAGCCCAGAGAAATGGAGACAAGTTGGGTGAGAGCTGCAAGAAAGGAAGAATGAGGCAAGCCTAGAGTAAGCAGAGAGATGGATGTGGGGAGGGAACACAGGAAGAATTCATCAGGAACTATGTACGTGATTTACTGGGTGAATGAATGTGCATGTCAGGGGGATGGAGTGAGGGAGGTTATGATTTGGATGACTGGGTCTTGCCAGAAGTTCAGCTCTAGAGGGAAGGAGAGATACAGGGTGCAGTTCCCGAAGAAGAATGGTTTTTCAATGATTATGAAGTAGCCTGGTGTGTGGCCTATTAGGAGAGAAGAAGGGAAAAGGTAGTTAATATAGGTTAGAAGAGGAAAGTGAAGGCATCAGCTCCCTTATGAAAACAAGAAAGTAGATGTAGAAAAGATGTGAAGAACTAAGCAGAAGACTGGGGGAAGGGAAACAGCTTCCTATGATACAGAAGCTGACTCAGTGAGGAGGAATGTACATTTAAATTGGTTGTAAGTTTATAGGGGCAGAGGGAGGACAGTAGGGAATTCACATCTGGCAGACTTTTTTTTTTTTTTTCCTACAGACTTAACAAATACATGCTGAAATTGCAGGAGTGATGGAGAAAGCACGTGTAATGTCTAAAACAACTATGGACCAACCCTGTGAAGGATAAAAGAGGGAGCTGAGCAGGGATGGTAGAAGGTTTGTCAAGTGGTACAGGGGGCGCCACTGAGTTGGAATCCACCAACTCCTCGTGGCAACAGTATACACACAGGTGGGTAATCTCCTTTATTTGATGCTCAGCAGCCAAAGGTCTAAGTGGAGAAAACGCATGTCTGTTCATCAATGGCTATGAGTCGACAGGGTGGACACAGAGGGGAAGGGTCTCTGGACCCAAAAGTGCTTGCTGGTGAGAGTAATTTAGAAATTCACTATAGATTTAGACTGGAAAGAAAGAAAACCATCAGAAAAGGAATGAATTGAGAGAAAAGGGGGGAAAATTGAGGAACAAAATCTCAAGAAGTTGGTGAGTAGGTCACCATCAGGGAATATAATGGCTGTAAGGATTGGAGATGCTTGTCAGATCTTTGGAATTTACCATTCCAGAGATGAAGGTAATCCAAGGTCCAGGTTCAGCCAATCCAGGTGATTAACTTTGGGGTCAAGCTTAAGACCAGTTTGTTGGATGAGCATCCAAATGATGCAATCATAGGTGACCTTGGCAAGAATTGGGGCAAAAAATGAAGATTGTGAGTCATACCAGCATGCTTAATGAGAGAGGTGTAGGATGAAATATAGGGTAGATAATGAACAGATGAGCTTCTATTCAACTCAAAATTTACAAAGTATTATTCACAGATATCATTGTACTTAATCTTTCCAACCTGTGGCACAGACATATTTATTAGTCTCATTTTACGGACAAAGAAACAGAGCTTGAAGTTGGGATTTATCAAACAAAAATCACTAAGCCAGGAGGTAACAAAGCTGGAATTCAAACTCACATTTTCTGACTGCAGATGTCTTGTTCTTTCCAAGATAATAGGCTATATTAGCAGAGATAAAATTTAACCTTTTAGAGTATACGTTTCGTAGAAGTGCTCTAAAGATACAATGCCTTAATTCAAACAAAAGATGCCAAAGTATGCAATTTAAAGCCTGTAAGCTTATAAGAGACGCCTTTCCAGGAACTGCTGGCTAGAGAGAAAAAACGGTTTCCCTGTTTGTGCTGAAGAACACAAATGGCTTATGTACATGCATCAGTCTTAACCCCTCCTCGACTGTCCCAAGGTAGAGAGCAGAAATGACCTTGGGCCACACCATAGAGGCTGCTTGACTTTCAGTTTAACTCAACCACACTTGGATAAAAATGCCAGCTGAAGGGGTGAGGAACTAAGGGACAGAGCGCCTCATGGGCTCCTTAAAGTATTTCTACTTAAAAACAACATAAAGAAATGGTCTTACCATTCACTTCTCTCTCATGACTCCCATCTCCTCTCAAAGATAAGAGTACCGATAATCTTCTACACAAAATGTTTCTGAAACACCAACCTTTCTAACAGCAAGAACAATGCCTGCTTTTAGACAACATTGTGATCATTTATTTCTTCTGTTTGACTCAGCATGACTCATAAGGCAGGAAACTAAAAAAGAAGGGAAAAATAATTAATTCCTTTCTCCCACTTGCCTCTAATGTTTGCATCCGGATTTTATCCACAAAGGAATGAGATCTTTGGAGTCACTGGGGCTCTTTCTTTACCCAACAGTAGAGCCTGGAATATGGCAGGCACACAAAATATGATGACTAAGTTACCCTTAGCCTAGTAACTGGCTGAGGGGATATCCATCTGACAGTGGGAGATAGGAATACCCAAAACCATTTTCAAAGAGGTTAGATGAGGAAAAGAATGGATATCAAGATTCTAAAGAAGAAATCTCTCTCCTAAATACAAAGAGTGAACATTTGGAGGATTCAGGAAAAATCCCTCCTTGCAGGTAATACCTAATGTGCAGATTGCCAAGAACTTGGATGGATGGGTCTACAGAGAGCAAGCCAGGAGAAAATTGGGATTACAGATATAGGAAGATGGGAGCATGTCAAGTAAGCTATATTCAGTTCAGCTTTCATGAAGAGGGCTTGAGCTATAAAATCCAGTTCATGAAGTTCCTGAGGTTCTTGAGCACATCAGTGTGGGTTTGGGGGGAGGGGATGAGCTGACATGATAGGAGGTGGCAGTCAGATGCCTCCTGGCCCAGTTTGTGGGATTGAGTACTCTCTGCTCAGCAGGGAATTCGCCTTTACTAAAAGAGATGAGAAGCTCTCCGGCCCATGGAGATGTCCAGCATGAGCAAGAACTTCGATGTCAGTAGTAGTGATGAAAAAAGTCTCAATACTCTGTGTGACTCAGACAGTGGAAGCAATCTCTGTGGTACTGAATAAAGAGGCAGGGGGACTCTCTAAACAATGAGGGAGCAGCGGGGATAGCACCCACACAGTAGAGGATGTAGAAAATGAAGGTGACAGCAACATAGAGAGGTGCCATTGGATGACCATGCTTTACCGAGCCAGTCCCATGGTGTCTGCAGCACGGAGACAACCGCCTGACAAAGAAAGAGCCCACAGATATTGGCCTACATAGAGCCACTTCCAACAGATACCATCTTGGACTTTCTAACAATGTGCCATCTCAGAGCAAGAATGGACACCGATGGGCATACCGACCCTTAGGAACTCATGTCCTGTTACTTAACTATTGACACAAAGCATGTGCTGGGTAAATGTCTTGAGAGGAAAATCAGTGGACTTGAATAAAGTCTAATTAACTTCAGAGTGTTCAGCCCTTGCCCCAGAACATGAAGTGGCTTTTTGACTCCCCGAGGCAACCCGTCATCAGCCACTTTGGCTGTTGACTCATGATCTATAGATTGTTAGCACCATTCTACAGACCACGTGATTCGCTTTCATGTGGATTGCTTTGATCAATGATATTATGGCCCTGGAGAGTCCAGTTGGGGACAGGACAGGACCTGCCATTTTGGAACAAAATAGAGATAAAACAACTGGATGAGAAATACCTTTTTTCCCCCTAGAAGAAAGAAAAGAAAGATTTACTAGGAGAAGAATATAGTAAAAAAATATTTTTTGAAGTATTAACTTTTTTCTTCTGATACTTCCCCATTTTCCTTCTTGCTATGTAAGATATTAGTTACCTCTGTTCCTCAATCCAGGGAAAGGCACAAAGCTTGTGAAGTCTCTTGATCCTGGTTTTGTTTTCCAAAGCCCTGAAGGAAAGAACCAAAGGGCAGCTGGAATGCTTGGGTGTGTCCCTCCCAAACTGGAAAATACTCTTCCAGGCTTGGGAAGGGGACTGGAATATGATGATGCTGTGCTCTCAAGAGCAGAGAGTGGACCCCATTTTGTAGACTGAGCCTAGAGAGAGTGATAAGACCTCAGAGGGTGTGGATCAGTAGAGTACCTAGGCAGAAAGTTCCAAAGGCCATCCCTAAGAGATGGCGAAAAGGCGCCCAAGAATTCCTATGCCTTTATGTGTAGGAAAGAAGTGGCAGAGAGAGAAGCCAGTCCCAAGGAGCCACAGAGGGAGCACCAACCTTCATTCCAGTGATGACCGGTATAGACAGATGAACCAAGAGCACCCCCTCTCCCACCCCCTGGGCTTGGCTTATGTAAGCTCTCATCAAGTCTTAGACACATAAAGTTTCTGCCTTCTTGGCAGGAAATAGGCTTGAACCTAATTTAAGTGGACCTAGAGATGTTATATCTCTGGTATATGAATCTGAGGCCTCAGATTTATAACAGCTAATCCGCTACTTATGCTATTTGGCAAATTCAAGCATTTTCTTAAGTCCCCAACTAGATACACACACTGAGACCAAAAATGATCCTATGTATCCTTATATTTCATTTTATATTTAATGGTCACTTAATCATTTCATGGATACTTGTAGAGCACCTACCAGTTCCCAGGGCTACTTAGCTCCTGAGGATATGTAAACAACACTGAGAATGTTGCAGATCTCACAGAGCAACCAGCCCGGTGCTCGGATACACAATATTCACATGAACAAATATATGACATGCTAAATATATGACATGCTACATTGTAATAGTTCAGTGAGAATTCAGAGTCCGAGCAAGAGGGGGTCTCTAGAACATCACGACTCTTGAATTCATGATACCTGTTCGGCGAAAATGTTGAGTTGCATTGATTGGATTTCGTGCTTTCTTTGAAGCCCTGGCAACAATTTCGATAAGCTAAGAACATTTTCTCAAGAAAGCCAAAATAGGCAAACGAGAGAAGCAAATATTTATACAGAATTCATAAATAAAACAAACCAGTCAGAGACCTCATTAATAGACTGTCAAGAAAGAAAGATAAAAAGAAAAATCACACAAGACAAGAAAAAAAATTATTTTTATTAACTGAAATCCAAATATGTCTGATTCCAAAGCTTGTGGTGTGTTATGGCGTCATGGAAGAAAAAGTATAGACTTTGGCTCTGAATTCCTGTTTCAGATATTTCTAGTTATGTTACCTCAGGCAAGTGATTCAACATTTTTTTTTAACCCTTTTGAGTTTCTGTCTTCTTATGTGTGAAAGGGATTAGTAAGTCCAATCTCACTGGGTTGTTAGAGGGTGTATTTAATAAATGATCATTTAAAATGTGATAATGCTCTGATTAAAATATGATAATGTAAGTAACCAATAAATGATTATTAAAATATACTAACACCTTTCCATGTCTCCCCTTACAGGTATGCAAGGATTACATAGAGAAGTGGGGATGGAAAGGATGTATATGGAATATATCACTGTTTTCTTTTCTTTTTTTAAATTTGTTTATTTTTAAGAGAGCCAGAGAGAGAGAGAGAGAGTCCTAAGCAGACTCCATGCTTAGCACAGAGGCCAACACAGGGCTTGATCCCATGAACTTTGAGATCACGACCAGAGCAGAAACCAAGAGGTTGTCACTTAATTGACTGAGCCACCAGGAACCCCAAATAGATCAGTACTTTCTGAGCAGAATGGGACACTGGGGTATTTTGAAGCAACTGGAGGCTGCTTTCTGTGTTTTCTTTTGGAATTTGTACTTGGCCTCCTTTCCCTGGCATTTATCTGGATATTTTCCCTTTTTGGCAGAAGACAGAGTTCCCTGAGCACTGGGTGCTCCTGCGCCCCCCCCTATCCTCCCAATCAAGCCACTACCCCCACTCCTAGCCACTCTGACTTTCTGATGCTGTGTTCTCTCCCCATTTCCAGCTCCTGGGATTTTTCTTTCCAAAATGTTCCTCTTTCATATCACATGTTTGACTTCTCTGTAGATTCCTAGATAATGATATGATTCTATGAATGATGAAAAACTTCTGCAGCTCCCAGGAACCATATGATGGCTTTTCAGCTGGCTTTCAAGCATCAGATATCACCTGCCCTTTCCCTGTCTGACTCCAGCTGCACCGTGTCCTCCCAACAAACTTGGGGTTCCCTCCATTATAATTACTTGCCATCCTGTACTGCAATAATCTCTTTCCAGATCTCTGTCTCCCTAGGAACCGTGAGCTCTTTGAAGGCTGAAAGGGCCTTACTTTATTTTTTCACTACCATGCTAGATGTAAATGGGGGATTTGGACATTTGATTCAGCAAATGAAGGAGTGTATCATCATCATATAAATATACATGGAGCACGTTGGCTCCGTACCTAGCATTATGTCGGTGCTTTTACATGTAGTAAGACGTACATTCTAGTAGTCTCCTTCTGAAGATAAGGCTATGAGTTTTGGTTAAATAACTCAAGGTGCGTGCATTTAAACGAGAAATTTATCCGGCAAAAACAGAGTGGGAGTCAATGGAGAGAGAAATTGTTAGGAGATGAAGGCTTTAACTTTCTCAAATCACATATAAACATAGCCACATTTTTCCTGCCTGTTTGCAATACAGGCGTTGACTTTAGGATCCTAAATAAGTCACTGCGGAAAGACAGATACAGAGGGGAAATGGCTTTGCCACCACAAAGCCTTCTGTTTACTCCAGATTTATATCTAGCTCATATGCATCCTCAACTAAATTCTGTAAAGGCATTAATTTGGATTTTTTTTTTGACAGCAGGTGAAATATAATCTTCCTGAAGCTAAAAACTTCCCAGAAGGGAACCCTGAGAAAACAGTTGGGTTTCTTTTCTAATGACATTCAAAACCATCAATTAATTCTTCTGTGAATAGATTCAAACTACAAAGGTTGTAAATGGCATCCAAAGCAGTCAAGCTGGCCACACGCAGAAGTATTTTCCTCCACATGGATCCCATACAGCTTAGCTCAGCCGAGACGAGCTGGACTGGTGGGAATTCAGTAACTGGGGACGAGTAACCCAGAGCCACGCAGCTCCCTGGGGAGGGCTGTCTTTTAAGGTGCCATAGGGATCAGTTAATGAGGCCAGCCTGAGGTCCTCGGGTCATGTCTGAAAGAGGAAACAACAAAATCTTCATGGGAAAAGTATGCAAAAATGAAAATAGCCAGAATATACAAGTATTATCTAGCACCCTAGGGAGGTATAAGGATAGCCTGGAAAAGAATAAAGGGGAGTGGGGGAGGGGGTGGGTAGGGTGAGGACAGAACAGTAATGGAAAGAGAACTCAATCTGAAGTGTAGTCCCAACTGTGTTAGAATGTTCCAGCATATGCGTTGTTCTTTCTCTGGGCCTCAGTTTCCTGACATGAAACGTCACTTCCAGCTACAGTCTGTGAGATGCTTTCTAGTGCTGAAATTCTATAGTGTGCTGTTTTCAAGTAAGTCCTCTGGCTAGAAACCAATATGGATACACAAGAGATCACAAGATGAGATAAATTTTGCCATGTGTGGAAAGTAATAAGGCTGAAACAGAAGGAGGGCAACAGAAAGGTCAGGAGTGCACTGTAGGAATGTTGTAAGGTTTTCAAGGACTTCAGGCAGGACTGGACTTCTGTACAGGACTGCACAGAAGTCTTCCAGATGGCTTCCCTCTTGCTCTCCCCACAGCAAAAGGAAAGGCTTCCACAAGACTTGGTTAGTTAGTCAGTGCTCCCTGAGAAAGGCAGTTGTACATCAGAAAGCCCTCAATGGCTGGGTTGTCATTTCCAAAGTCAAGAATTACAAAGGAGGCTGGCAGAGGCCAGTCCTGGGCGTCCCGTAACCCAGACAGGATGTCTGGTCGTCTAAGAGAGCACGGGGGTGCCTTCCTGTTTTAAAAAATGAAATTTTTTCAAGTCAATTCTTTGCCCAAAAATTACAAGCACAAAATTTCAAAGTGGGTAAGAGGGTATCTGGTCAAATACAACAACAACATCAACAGTAACAAAAACCCTCTTCTCTAAACTTCCTTTCACCTACCCCTCTATTCCCAGTTCCTAATCCTGAAGGCATCCACAGTCAATCGGGCTTTTATGCGACCTTGCAGAAATATTATTGGAAAAAAATGTGATGTTAATACACAAAATCAAGTGTATCCATGGAACAATTGTCAAGACAGGTCATCTTCCTCACATCATAGATAGCTGGAGCTAGGTCTTTAAGTTCTCTTATATAGCTTAACTGAAAGGCTTAAAGGTCAAAATAATCCGGAGATGACCCTCACCTCTCCTCTCAGTTAGATTTTTAGATTCTAGTGGAGTGCTTCAAATCCAGTAATTCAGACCTTTAACAACTGTGGCAGATTACTTTCCCTCTAAAGCAGTAATGGGATCATTGTCTTAGAAGACTGATATTCAATTGCTGTCCTTTGCACCCACCATTGAATGGAGTTGAAGAAGCAGAGCTGTCAACTCTAACAACTCAGCTGACCAGGGGGAAGAAGATACTACTGAAAAGGCAGGTCTGTTGATATTATTCTTGTCTTGCCATCTGCCTTTACTGTTTGTCATTTGATGGAAGTCCAGGAGTCTGAGGGTCCACTACCCTCTCCCCACACCTCAGAGAGAGCAAAGATGGTGCGGCTCCATTACCCAGAGGGGTTCTGGGTTGACATAATCCTCTGACCAAGAAGCCTTTTCCAACCTTGCCCTGTGGAACCACAAATCCCCTTCTGGTGGGTCTCCCGTCCACCTGCACAAATAGGCATGCTTCCTTTCGCCTTCAATAGCTGCCAATAGATATCTCCAAAACACACATCATGTCTAAGCAAAAGGGGAAAGGTGACTGGCAATGGGACCTCCCAAAGCCTTTCAAACTGAGATCGTTAAACACTTCTTCATCCAATTAACCAAGTAATGTTCTCAATATCAGTGTGAGTTTGTGACGATGCTCTTCCCTATCAACTCTTCACTGTCTGTCTGCTTCCCCAGATTTCCACTTGCCTACTTCTTGTTCTTACTTGTCTGCGTCTCTCTCCTCCAGCACAGGATATCCACATTCTTGAGCTGACTATCCCCTTCATCCTTCTCTTCCCTCTGTATGTAAACAGTTTGCTTTGTTCTCCTGTCCTGCCATGACAGGTTGAGAGAAAAGAATTTTTTTCTGAGAGAGAGAGAGAGAGAGAGAGAGAGAGAGAGAGAGAGAGAGAGAACAAGTGAGCAAGGGACAGAGAGAGAGAGAGAAGAGAAAGAGAGAAGCAGGGCTTACCTGAAGTTGAGCTTGAGCTCATCTGGTGTGGGACTTGAACTCACCAACCATGAGATCTTGATCTGAGCTAGTAAGTACTTAACTAACTGTGCCACCCAGACATCCAAAAATCACTTTTTGAAACTAATTTCCAAATTCCTTACATGATGGAATGTGTGTGTGTGTGTGTGTGTGTGTGTGTGTGCGTGCATGCACGTGCATGTATGTGTGTGAAATTCCTTTTAATCAAGTCTACTGTTGCATTTAATTATAAACCAGTCTTAATGATATTCTTCTTGTTGGATGGATATAGATCTGCTCACTGGCTAATTAATCACCCCAGGTCTCTTCATCAGTTTTCTCCTCCTTCTTCTCATTCCTGCTCCCTCCCTATTTCCACACCCCACTTAACTTTAGAGGAGATAGTCTTACTCTGTACTGATTTATTCCTGATCACTTATTTTCCATGTGGATTTAAATTAAAAAGAAAGTAAAGAATCACAGTATAGATTTCAGAGTCTCCTGACACAGGAAACTCGTAGATGTGGAGGGTTTTGTCAACACTTTAATCCCAGAAGAAACACAGTGAAAACACTTTGGATCTTATTGGGTAGGTACTACAGAATATTGGGTCACCCCAGAGGGATCTTGGGGGTCATTCAAACATACCCTATGCCCAGAGTGTCCCTGTCTAACTAAGTGCTTCCAATCAGAATCACACAACAAGTTCATCATAGATAAAGTTCACCTTTGCAATTGGCTGGTGTATTGGTGTGATTTCCAATCAGAGAAAATTACATTTGCTCCAGCCCTGTCCATTGCAACCCAGGAGGAAATTTGGGCTCAGAATGAAGAGTCTTCTCGAAAGTCACACAGACAATTAGCAGCAAACCTAAGATTAGATTTCAACTGATTACCAATATGATGTCTGCTTCCAACAGCTTCCATGAACACTTCAACCCCCACCATTCAAATAATTTCTTATTTTCTTTCAGCTTATCTTAAGTAAGCCCCTAACAAAATACCAGTATGCAAAGGAGAGCATGGAGCATTCGCACATTACCTGTGCTGCACATTTTATCAGACCAGCTCCTGGCTCTCCTGAGAGAACTGGGCACAGCATACAGGCACCCTTGGATAGTGGAAGTGGAAGTAGGGAAATGGGGAGGGCAGCATGTACACGTGTGGGTCCTGGAAGTTGCAAATTATGGGCAAAAAAGGCAATGTTGGTGAAGCCGATGGAGAAACACTGGGATAAACACAGTCAAGTGGAAACACAGCAAGTTTTTTTGCTCTTGCTCTGCAAAAGACTCTGTCTGGGTGTCAGACCAATGGAATATTGCCTGATTTTTTTCTTTTTCATATATTCTTCATTGCACTGTTAGTACTTTAAAAATGGGGGGAAAGGTGCAACTAAAATGTATTTGTTTCAATATGTTTGTAAACTCCTGGCAAACAGAACCAATCTTCTGTTGCTTGCTCTGGGATCATTTTACGCACTCCAGCTTCACTGAGGAACCAACATCCTTCCAAAGAAAGAGCTCATTAATTCAAAGAATATAGTAGCTGGTGTGTTTAGTAGCATCACGGAGGATTGAGTTAATCTGGCATACATAATGTGGTCTTATATAAAAGTAATGAGGAAAAAAGAAAAAAATCTGAATTGTATCACCAGATAACTTTTAGGGTCAAATTGTCCCTCTTCTAGCATCTAAACTTCATGAGGTGAGAGACAGAGTCTAACTAGTTCTTTTGCCTCCTGCGTCCACTTAGTGAGCCTCCAGAGTATCTGAGGTCTGTTAAAACCCAGAAACACCCCAAACCTTACATTTATGAAAAACTCCCTTGTTAATAACTAAGCCTTGGGCAGAACTTGTCTATAATTTTTAAGTCCAAATTCTTCTCCCTTTTATGGATGGAGCTTTATAGACCATAAATTCAAACTCAGAGAACCTTAGAAGCTATTTATTCTTCGTCTGTCTACTGATCTCCTTTTGTTGCCCTACTGACTCAACCAAGCTTAGCTGAAATTGGCACTTTTCTAACACTAATAGCATTTTCTATTTTCTCAAGGTCTTACTGCCAAGAGTAAAAGTAGGGAGGTGAGCAGAAAAAGGCATTTCCTCTCTGAAGACCAAATCTTGAAAGCTCACCCTTACATCAACCACAGGAAGGCTTTCTGAAGCACCACAGCTGACTTGAGCAGGGCTTTAAATCAAAGCTCTAGGGAACCTGGGTTCTCTTAGTATCTATGTGACTAACCAGTTGTGTGACCTTGGATGATTCACTTAATCTTGAAGCTACAATGACTCAGTTCTAATGCTGTATCACCACCTCACCCTGGCCACCTCTCAGAATTGCTGTGGGAGTCTGAGGCAATATTCATTGTTGGTTCAAGATTTACAGTAAGTAGAAGGCTGAAGGCTACAGCCCCAGTATAGATGCTCTTCACATGTTTGTCTGGCTTTCTTATTTTCTGTGCAGTCACTTATTTTAATTTCACGGCTGTTGTGATTACTTCCCAAAGACTAAATTGGCAGCTCGTGTCTCGAGTCATGCCTTTTCTCTAGTGCATCGCTTCTAGATGATCAGCAGCTAGTTCTGCAAGACTACAGCCTAAGTCAGGTTGGCAGAGAGACTTAGGATGCAAAAACCCAATGGCCATTTGGAGGGCTTTTTGTCCCATGCCAGCTGAGATCTATTGGGTGGTGTTAATTTCTTTTTTTTTAGTTTATTTATTTACTTATTTTGAGGGAGACAGAGATAGCATGAGAGGGTGAGAGGCAGAGAGAGGGAGCATCCCAAGCAGGCTCCACACTCAGTATGGACCCAACATGAGGCTTGAACTCATGAAACTGTGAGACCATGACCTGAGTTGAAATCAAGAGTCAGACAATTAACTGGCTGAGCCACCTAGATGCCCCTGGAGGTGTTGAATTAATGGACTAAGTACTTCCAGCCTTAAGCCCTGACTCCTCTAGGAACTGTGGCAGCATTGCACCTGCCAACAGCAATATTGTGTACTGAGCCAGGGTACAAGGCAGAAGCAGAACAGAATAAATATAATAAGGAAGAAAATAATAACAGTTTTTAGTGTTTTGGGAGATAAAGCCATTTAACCTTCACAAAAGCCTTGCGCAGCCATTACCATCATTTCCTATTTTACAGAAGAGGAAACTGAGGCCCAGAAAGCACGAGTGACTTTCTAAAGGAACTACTGAAGGTTCGGTAGACAGTTGGTGGCATGATTTACTCTTCTGAAAGGAAGCTTGTCTTCCTTGTTGTGAAAACCATAAATGAGAAGAATGATGACAAACACATGGAAAGAGGCTTGTTTCCATAACACACGTGAGAACTGAAGACTGTCTCTGGAAAGTTCCAGGAGGAGGCACTGATCTTCCTCCCTTGCATTTCCGTGGGAGAGATGTTTTGCTCTGCTCCCCATTAAGCAGAGTATTGGAGTGGATGCTTCCTGTCCCTTCCACCGATTTTTGTTCCAGCTCAGGGAGCAGGCATGGATGCTTTGAAATTTGAGAGCCTCATGCTCTATGTGGTCACTTCACTGGCAGTATGTTTTTATATTATTATATCATTATTTTAAAGTTTATTTATTAATCTTGGGAGAGAAGCAAGAGGAAGAGAGGCAAGGAGGGAGAGGGGGAGAGAGAGAATCCCAAGCAGCCTTCATGCTGTCAGTACAGAGCCCAATGTGGGACTCAGAGTCATGAACCATGAGATCATGACCTGAGCGGAAGTCAAGAGTTGGACACTTAACCAACTGAACCACCCAGGCGCCCCATTTATTATTAATGTTTATTTATTTTTGAAAGAGACAGAGCAAGAGAGGGGGAGGGGCAGAAAGAGAGGGAGACACAGAGTTCAAAGCAGGCTCCAGGCTCTGAGCTGTCAGCACAGAGCCTGATGTAGGTCTCAAACCCATGAACTGAGGGATCATAACCTGAGCTGAAGTTAGATGATGAACATACTGAGCCATCCAGACGTCCCTGCAGTATATTTTTTAAAATTGAATGTCAACACAAACACATTTCTCATTCTCCTTCGCTCTTGTACTTTCTGCCCTAGTGTTTTTCTCACTTCGTCCCACATCATGAAGCTGACAAGTGGGCAGCTGTTCCCCTAGGTGCTGAAGGTGGACCATTTTCCAGCTCATTCCTTGCCATTCAAATGAGTAAATTGGACCCTACTCTTCTCACTGAGGCCAATGTCCACATTTAAGGTGAAGCATTCAGATGGTCCCAGGTTGGCCCAAACTTTTAGCCATAATCTCAAATCCAGCTTTACCAGGAAGCTCTGTGTTTTGTGTTTTGCTAAACAGCCAACCATAAATTTAGGGGTTTTTCTTCTACCTTTTGTCTCTATATACCTGTTAGGATCCTAAGGGAAGGAAAGGTTATTAGCACCTAAGATTCTGCGAGGAGCACCTGTGGGGATGGAATTAAAAAAATTCATGTTCACCAAGCAGTGTTTTTCTGAAGAAATGTGTGTTCCTGATATATTAAGGAAATTCTGCTTCCCTGCTTGGTCAGTTCCCATGACAAGGAAATCAGTTTGTCTCTCTGAGTGTTGGGTTCCTTTTCTGTGAAATAAGGATTAGAGATGGCTTATTTTAAACAGAGACAATGAGATCTTCTTCCCCCAACCCTCTTAGGTTCATACTAGGACATCACAGAGCTTGGTGAGTTTCCTATCAGCTCATCCTTTATGGAAATCAAAGCTCCATCTGGTCTCCAGAACACCCTGATGGAGTGTCAGAAGTCATTAAAATAAAAGAGTAAAGATGAACAACAGGAGTCTTTGATCCCTGGGTCTGGTAATCAGCCCATTAAAAAATTGAGGGTAAGGTCCAGTAATGCTCTGTAACCATATTAAAGCCAAGGCAGATCTGCATGTTTAAGGGACCTGTTGGACTCACCAAGATCTAATAACAATGGTAGTTTTATCTCTGCTCTTACTAACGCTGTCACTGTCTGTACTGAGAATAATAATATGGGCAAGAAAAAGAGTGAGATCTGAAAGCTGAGAATCGGGACCCTCCTGCCTATGTATCTGTGAGTGTCCCAAGGTCAAATTCGTTGTATCTAATGTCTCTTTGCATTCTGCTTCTTTGTTTTCATAAATGATAGAATTTCAAAGAAGAAGCAGGACCCAGAGAGATTGATGACATGCTCAAGGCAAGTTAGGGATAGAGTAGGAACAAAATGAGAAAATTTATTAATTGATTGAAAGATCCATTGATCATCCACCATGGGCCAGCATTGTGTTAGGCAATAAGAGTGGCATCAAAGGATGAATAAATATTAGTTGTTTCCTGCCCCCCTGAAGCAAGAGGTATCGGTGGTGCTGTAAAAGAATTTTGTGTCACGTACAGATTGGTCCCTCAGAAAGGAATGGTCATTCCTTCAGAAAGGAGATATATAGAGTATACATATCCTCTTTATTTGTATATAATAATCAACCTCTATCCAATCCAGTAGCAATATGCAGTATAATTTCTGTAACTAAAGAGTTATACAGATGATTTCAAAATGTTGTGATAGAGTTAAATCGAATGTAATTGTATTTGCTTGCCTGATAGTCAATCTTAATGGTTACTGGTCTCATGCTAAGTTGACCTGTAATCGAAGCTCACCCATGTTACAGATAAAATGTTTAGGAAGACTCAGCCTAAGAATGGCACCATATCGCAGAGCTAGAAAGGGCTCTGAAGGCTCATCAGTTCACTTGACTAAAACAAAGCTCACACTTTCCTGTTTAAAATGGTCTTTAAATTATCCAGATGTCTATTGAAAGCACCTTAGAAAATCTTTCCAATTTTTGGAAATGTACCCTTGCAGTAAAGTCCAGAGGGGCCATCAGGTAATAATATGAGAGTCACTGCAGTATAAATTGCTCACAGAGACAAGTGGATGTGGTGATGATATGTTAACTCAAGAAGAGCTGTTCTTCCCGTAGACTACTGATTAAGTGTCTCAGTCCTCTTTCTCACAATGGCCTTGCTTTTAATTAGAGACCAAATTGAGTGCATAGGCTAAATGAGTTACCTAGGGAAGATAATTATTACATCTCAAGTATACAGAACACAGAAGTCACTGAAGCTACCATTCACTCAGCACACCCAGCAGGTCAAGTGCCATTTTCAATTCTTTACCTATAATGTTATAATTCCTGCAACAACTCTTTGCAATTAACACTCTACTCAATTTTACAGATGAAAAATCGAATTGGAGTTTCCAAGAGGTAAAATAGCATACATAAATTTACACCAGTAGTATGATTTCCTTTTGCATTCCCAACGGTGATGCAATAAACATTGTGCCCAGCATTTCAGAAGACACAACAATGTAAAAGTTGTGCTTCCTGATTTCCAAGATCTTACAGTGTGCTTGGGGAATCAGATCTTTATGAAGGCAAAGTGATGTCAATGCTAACATGTTAGAAGCAGAGTCTTATAGTCGTATCTACTAAGAACACGAGGCATCTGGGAGAGCTCCTGGAAAGGGTTGAGAGTTTTGTGAAACTTTGTTAGAATTATTTCTGTAAGTTATCGTGAGGGAAATGAGAATTCTGGGCAAGGGTGCTTGGAAGTCAACACATAGATGGGTGAATAGAGTGCAGGGCACCTGAAGGATAGAGGGCATGAAAAGGATACAGTTGGGAGGCAGGACGCTGGGGTCTGCTATGAAACCAGACCCTTCCCAACTACAGTGGAGTCTGGGCCAGTGTTTTCTTCAATATCCATATCATTGGACTTGTTTCAGATGAGCTGGTATAATGAAAGCCTTCTGATTAATTAAACCCTCCAGATGATTCTGTATTGTGGGGACCTGTATGGTTCTTCACTCTTCAGTTTTGCACTCATGGATTACTGTTTTCAGTGAAAAGGTTTGCTGTTTCCTCTCTGTTTGGCACCAAACATGCAGTCAATCAACAGCCAGAGTTGAGGATATTACCCTCCTCATCTTTCCTGAGCTCCTTATATGCTTTATTTTTCATTTGTTGTAAATGTTATTGTTTCTGCTAAAGTTGTTATTTAAAATCCTGTTTTTAAAAATATTCAAAACTCACATGTAATCTCTGTGGCTTACTTTTTCCATGAGTCATAGATGCTCTTGTGGGCTAAACCTCGAGCAGTCGGGAACAATATGTTTGATGAACTTTGCTGGGTGAAGTGCTTTGAAGACCGTTCTTAAGCCAAAACAGCAGAATGAATTAGGAAGTACATATTGAGGCTGCAAGAGAGATAGAAAGTGTTTACTCACTGAAGGAGTTTCTGGGAATGAAACTTGGAACAGACTACAGGATTCTGTGTGGATCTTCTTTTATTAAAACTGTAAAACCATCATCATGGAGAGCATGGGCCTTCTCTTCCAGACTCTGTAGACCTTGAGATGCTCCTGATGAATGCAATCACCAAAATACTTATTGACCTGGGTAAGTCTCAGACTGGCAACAACAGTAAAAATAGAACAGAAGTATTGTCAGTTCCCAGCTATTGTGTGTTTGCAAGAGGCCAGAGCCTATGTTAAATTCTTCAAATGAGTTATTATATTCACTGCTTAAAAACTGTAAATATTTATCTTTAACTCTATTTTATATTAGAGAGTTCAAGCATCTGAAGCAAAGCTATACAGCTATTGAAAGAACCAGGCTTTTGTCTGACTTAAAGACTGTGTCCTTCAGCGACACGCAGAAGAATGACACCAGACCACTTTCTTACACCAGACACAAAAAATAAACTCAAAATGGGTGAAGGACCTGAATGTGAGGCAGGAGAGAAACCCTAGAGGAGAAAGCGGAAAACAACCTCCTTGACCTCAGCCACAGCAATTTCTTATTTGACACATCTCTAAAGGCAAAAGAATTAAGAGCAAAAATGAACTATTGGGACTTTATCAAGATAAAAGAAAACTTTTGCATGGCAAAGGAAACAATCAATAAAACTAATAGGCAACCGGTGGAATGGGAAAAGATAGTTGCAAATGACGTAACAGATAAAAGGCCAGTATCCAAAATCTATAAGGAATTCACCAAACTCCACACCTTAAAAACAAATAGTCCAGTGAAGAAATGGGCAGAAGACATGAACAGACACTTCTCCAAAGAGGACATCCAGATGGCCAACAGACATGAAATGATGCTCAACGTCACTCATCATCAGGGAAACACAAATCAAAACCACAGTGAGATACCACCTCATGCCAGTCAGAGTGGCTAAAATGAACAAATAAGGAAACTATAGATGCTGGCGAGGACGTGGAGAAACAGGCACCCTCCTACACTGTTGGTGGGGATGTGAACTGGTGCAGCCGCTCTGGAAAACAGTGTGGAGGTTCCTCAAAAAACTATCCATAGAACTCCCTTATGACCCAGCAATAGCACTGCTAGGGATTTACCCAAGGGATACAGAAGTGCTGATGCATAGGGGCACATGTACCCCAATGTTCATAGCAGCACTGTCTACAATAGCCAAATCATGGAAAGAGCCTAAATGTCCATCAACTGATGAATGGATCAAGAAGATGTGGTTTATATATACCATGGAATACTACATGGCAATGAGAAAGAATGAAATCTGGCCATTTGTAGCAACATGGATGGAACTCAAGGGTATTAAGCTAAGTGAAATAAGTCAGGCAGAGAAAGACAGATACCATATGTTTTCACTCATATATAGAACAGGAGAAACTTAGCAGAGGACCATAGGGGAGGGGAAGGGAAAAATCGTTAAGGAGAGGGAGGGAGGCAAACCATAAGAGACTCTTAAATACTGAGAACAAACTGAGGGTTGATGGGGGTGGGGGAGAGGGTAAGATGGGTGATGGGCATGGAGCAGGGCACTTGAGATGAGCACTGGGTGTTATATGGAAACAAACTTGACAATAAACTATAATAATAATTTTTAAAAAGTCCATGTTCTTGATCATTATAATATTCTCCCCTTCAGATTTGCTGATTCTCTGCAAAACCAGTGTGGGACGTGTTGCAAATGCCTTCTCCTGTGTATAAAGACACTCATACAGTTGTATTTCTGCCCTTATGAGGATAGAATATTTGGTAACACACAGTAGAACTCTTACCTTTCATAGCGTCTGCAGCTAGCCATGGAGGGCACATTTCTCTCCTTCCCACACACTTTGTGGAGGCAACTTTTTATTGCACATGTCTGATCATGTCGCTATTGACCTCAGAAAACTTCTGTGGTTCCCTAAGGGAAATGTGACAAAGTCTGAACTCATGCCTCCATCAACTTTCCCTCCTTTTAATTTTCCAGTCTTAAGTCTCATTACACTTTCCCTCCAATTCAAAATTCATTTCACAGTAGGGCTAGCACTGTCCTACCAAGATACATGCAGTTTCCTTTTTGTGTGCCTTTTTTCATGGCCATGTCCCTTCTGCCTGTAATTGTCTTATCTGTCTTAAATCTTAAATATATTTTAAGACTCAGATAAAACCTTGAAGGTAGAATCTGCCTTTGTGTTTTCTGACTATTGGCTACATGCAATTAGGATGTGTTTCAAAGTTTGACTTCAAGTACAATACTCATCTGCATGTATGTCTGTCTTATCTCATGTCTCCCTTCCACCTGTGTTCTTTTCAAGCATGAGAACAACATCTGGTTCATTTCGAATCCATAATGTCTTGCTTAATGCTCAACACATGCTCAGAAAATGTCAGTCACGTTGAAGCAAATATTCACTAATGTTATCCAATACTGTGACCATTTTCATTTAACAGAACACAGAATGTACCCATGCCATGATATGACCAAAATGTAAATATTTTTCTGATATTTTTAAATAATATGCCATGTTTGATCCATTACCCATCTGTCTTCATAGAGCCACCAACTTAGATGTTTAGAACTTTTGTAGAACTTTTGTAGAACTCATCTATGGGTTATTGTTCAAGAAGAATCTTTCTGCATAATGAAGAGATTCAATCTAAGGTCCCACTTCCTCGATCCCAGAGCTCACTATGAAATGTAAAGTGGCTTGAGGTGCTTGGGATTAATAGCAATCTATCTAATTTAATCTTGAGCACACGACGCTTAATGCAAGGACCATACTTATGCAACCATTCACTTTCCTAATAATGATGAATCATACCCCTGGGTGGCCAGCAAAGGTTCTCCATCAATTATAGTCACTGGCCAATCTTCCATCTCCAATGAAAATATCAGATCCTTTACTATTTTAAATATTTATAACTTATTTTTGCACATGAATGTCTGTGTTAGTCTTTCTATCCTAAACTGAACATGGAAGTGTTGAATACCCATGTTGAAGCCTGGTCGGCCTAATCATTTTAGTCATTTTATTTATTTTTTTAAGATTTATTTTATTCTTAGAGAGCATGTAAGCTGGGGAGAGGGGAAGAGGGAGAGAGATAGCCTTTTTTTAGTGTTTATTTTTTGGAAAGAAAGAGACAGACACAGAGAGCATGAGGAGGAAGAGGAACAGAGAGAAAGGGAGACACGGAATCTGAAGCAGTCTCCAGGCTCCAAGCTGTCAGCAGAGACCAATGCAGGGCTCGAACCCATGAACCGCGAGATCATGACCTGAGCTGAAGTCAGATGCTTAGCCAACTGAACAGCCTAGGCACCCCTGGAGAAAGAGAATCTTAAGCAGTCTAAATGCTCAGCACAGAGCCTGCTGCAGGGCTTAATCCCACGACCCGGGGATCACAACCAGAGCCCAAGTCAAGAGTCAGATGCTGAAGACGGTCAACTGCCTGAGTCACCCAGGCACCCCTGAGTCATTTTAATTTAGCAAATGAATTGGATCCCCAACTTAATGATCTGATTGAAGCTCACTCTATCTGAATTCAGATAATGAGAGAAGACATAGCACATAGTCCTGAGTTCCGTGCATGTGACCCATACATGCCTGCCTGGAAGGCTCAGTAAACCAATAAGACTATACTCTGAAATGTGGGTGAGGGAACAGCTTTATCACACACACAAAATAATTTCATCCTATATGCTACAGGCAGGGGACAGGCTTGCAGAGAGAAAAGATGTAGTCTTGCGGAAAAGGATTTTAGCAGTCCATCGCCTTAACCACTCGGCCACCGTGTCCCTGAAAAGGATTTTAAAGTAATGTCTCCTAGAGACATTTAGACCAGAAGATAATATATTTTCAAATTAAACCATGGAGGGATTCATGTATCCATTCATTCAGCAAGTATTTACTGAAGGCCTATCCCGTGCCAGACATTGTTTTATGTACTAGGGGTACAGTGATGAACAACAACAAAAATTCTTGCCATCATTAACCTTGAATTTTAGTCTGAGAAGCAAATAAACAAATTAACACACAATACAGTATCTGGTATTATAGAAGGAAAACAAAGTCAAGTCTGGGGATCTGGGTAAGGGGAGAAACAGATATTTTGAAGAGAGTGGTCAAGGGTCTCTCACTTGATGACAGGTGAGCAGAAACCTCTAAAAAGCAACCAAGCAAGCCCTGAAGGTATTTGGGAAGACAACAGCAAGTGCAAAAAACTGATGAGTATATTTGGTGGGCTTGAGGCACAAGAAGAATATGGCGCCTGAGACACTGGGAGCTAGGAGCCAAGGGGTAGGATGTGAGATCAGAGAGGTGGCCAAGAGAAAAATTGCATTGACTCCAGGCACAGATTCTTTTTTAATCGAGGTACAACTTATATACAGTGAAATGCACAGATCTGAGGTAGAGAATTAGGTAAAGGTTGATAAATATTGTCACTCTGGTAATGACCATCTCAGATAGGATAAAGTATGCTTCCTTTACACATAAAAGTTCCTTCCTACCCCTTGTAATCAATCTCCACACTGTGTCCTGAGGCACACAGTCTAATTTTTCTCTACCATCATTAGTTTTATCCATTCTAGAACTTCATACGAGTGAAATCATGGAGGACATATCCTTTCAGTAAGGCTTTGTTTGTTCAAAAATGTGTTTGAAATGTAATCATGTTATTGCATGTAGTATTAGTCTATTCTTTTTTTTAACTTCTAATTAAATCATATTTCAGTGTATGAACATGACTGCAATTATTTATCTATTGTCATTGGTATTCCTTTTATTTCTTTCAGCTTCTGGTTATTATTGTGTACAAGTCATTGTGTTGACATCTTTTCATTGCTCTCGGGTAAATTCTTAGAATTGGAAGTGGTAGGTCATTGGGAAAGTGTATTTTTTAGTTTAAAGGAAACAAATCTGCTAACCAGATTTCTAAAGTAATTGTGCCACTCTTCATTCCCTTCACCAGCCTCTGGGAGTTCTGATTCTTCCGCATCATCTCCAACATTTGGTGTTGTCAGCGTGTTTCCATTTTAGCCTTTACAGTGGGTGCTTAGAACCATCTCACTGGGTTTCTGCACGCATTTTTCTGACATCTGAAGGTGTTGAATACTTTTTCATGTACGTCTTGGCCATTTTCATATTGCTTTCTGTGGACAACCTCTCCAATTATATTATTAGTTTGTGGGGGTGATTTATATATTCTACACACAAGAAGGTAAGCATTTTCAATTTTATTTAATTTCACTGCTTTCCAACTGTGAAGTGAAGGTATTGGAGGATCTGAGTCTGGAACACTGCAGAGCCACGTGTGTAGTTATGCATAACGTTTAGGGGCCACCATTCACCCTTGTAGGCATTGTCGATATGTATATTTGTTACAATTCCCCATCACACGTCAGCGTATGTCTTCAGGAAAAGAGAGGTATTCCTTTTTTTCTTAACTCACTCTTAGGAATTTGGAGAAGACAATACCAGAAATAGGTCTGACTATATTATTTTCTTCAGAAGTCACAAGAAACGTTCACTGAGTGTGAACAGTGAATGAATGGATACCAAGGGTGTGAATCTGCTCAGACCAAACAGGCGACTCAGGGAACTGTCCTTACTCTACATTTTGGACAAACTGACTATATTCAGCTCACAGGTTTCCCACAAACCAACCTATCATCGAATTGCAGTGGTACATGTTAAACTAGGCAACTACTGAGTTCACTGTCTCCTCAACCCCCATTTTCCAGGAAAACAGAACAAAACATATGGAGCCTGGGAAAGTAACTTAATGACGCAAGGAGGCACAGTTCGCAGGAAGGATGTGTCTAGAATTGAGGTTCCATAACTCATTTTTAAATGTTTATTTATTTTTGAGAGACAGAGAGAGAGAGATGAGCCAGGGAGAGGCCAGGGAGACAAGGACAGAGGAGCTGAAGCAGGCTCTGCGCTGACAGCAGAGTCCAACTCACCAACTCTGAGATCATGACCTGAGATCATGACCTGAGTCAAAGTCAGTCGCTCAACTGACTGAGCCACCCAGAGACTGCTCATTTTTAGAAGTTTTCTCTGCCTTTCAACTTCTCTGATTCACCCTTAAGTATGAAAACACACTTGGTGTGGGGGCAGGGGGTGGCTACAGTAACTACTAGAGTAGAAGAAGTCTTTGACTTTTGCACATGGCAACCGCAAGGACAGGTGGACAGTCTTGTGGGCTCTCCAAGGGCTGTGAGGCACCCCCATATGAACTCTCATGGGAAAAATTTGCCATTTAGCCTTTGATTTTACCATCTGTTTTTTCCTTCCCAGTGCACAGGACAACAGAGCCCTAATAAGCATAAACGGTCTTAGGGACTCAAGGGTGAGGGCGTGGATAAAAGAAATCAGTACCAAATAAGTTCAGTTTATTCTTCATCATACAAAACACATTCCTTCAGACTTACTGTGGCCTCCCGAATACCGCTGGACTAAAAATAGACCCAACCTTTATTCCCGGAACATTGTTTGCTTTACTATTGTTACATTCTCCAGGCAAAGTGGTTTTTCCCAAGAGATTACATTTGTGGATCACAAGCATCGAGGTTCCCCTGGAGTTATTCCTACAAAACATCCTTCCTCCCAACCCCTCAGAACTTGACCACAGGCTCTGTCTTTCCTCAGGGCGCACACTTCAGCGTGCCCAATGTTCATCCTCACACTTGTCTTCTTGTCGGTCAAATGGGAGAAATAACCACTTTTGGCTGCTGCACAGAGTTTGGAAAAGCATTTTATAGATTTTAAGACTAATGCATAAGATTACTGCGCCTGTCAGGGCCCTAAGAAGTCAATTTCTTCAGAACTACTTGTTATCATTTAATATTAGAGAAAGAGAGAGAGAGAGAGAGAACGAGGGAGAGACGGTGGGAGGGAGGGAGGCAGAGGGACGTTGGAAAGATTTCTCTAAATGATATTTTATACTTTTCACCTGTCTCTCAGGTCAATCATGACTCCTGACACGCACTGAATTCTCTCACCCCGTCCACCCTGCTGTCCTGGCCAGAAAATGTATCCTGACTGGATTTGTCAGGGGAACAAATGTCAGTAGCTTGTGCAAAATCCATATAAAGTACAGAGTTGTCCTCTCAAAATCAATAATAGGAAAATTATTACAAATGGAGTTGAATTTCTTGTGATGTGTGAGTCTTGTGGATTTTTCCAGAAGGCTCATGGTGGACAGATCCTGTTATAACTCTTCTGTGGCACTGAGAAACCGATCTGGAAATAATCAAATTATCAGACTCTATTCTAATGAGTTCCTGTACTGTGTACTTGTTTTCATGTAATTCAATATAACAAGAGCTCCTGAAGGTCAACAATGAGGTCTTATAAGACTTTTATCTATTAGAGCGATAATTAGTGGCAAAAGTAATTTAGTGACAGTATAGTGTCACTGATTCCGTTGTCATAAAGCCTGAACTTCGGATTGCTGTTAAAGTAGTATAAGGAAGGTGTGGATTCACATTCACTGAGAGTCGTGCATAGGCAGGGTGTGGGTGGAGTGAAGAGTGACAAAAGTGAGTTAAGATAGTCCATGTGGAACGAACATCACCCAAATGTTGGTATTTGAGAATTAAATTAGCCACTCAAAGGCAGCATAAGAATAGCTTCTATTAATATTATCAGCATTAACAGTATAACTTTTTTCCTGTTTTTGGCCTGACGGATCGGGCAAGAAAGAAAAAGGAAATTAATGTTTATTGCGTATCTATTACATTTCACGCTCTCCTTCAGGGTTCACAGCAATCCTATGCAGTAGAAAAAGAATTAATTCACGGTTATGTTAATACGAAGTACAAAGCGGTAACCAAAATGACTCACCCATGCCTTAAACACCCCCTCTTTGGTCCCTACACGAAAGCTGTTTTCAATTTTACCTCTAAAAACGAACATCTCATGTTTCAATGCTTTTTTCTTCAGAAACTCAAAGTCTTTGTAAATGCGAATTCACTATCAATGGTAAAAGAGCAATGAATTGGATGGCAACATCATGACCTTTATTTTCTGGAGGAATAAGTTCAGGTACAAAGACATAAAAATTTGCTTCTAACCAGTCGACAATTCGGTGAGAGGTCCAGGTTTATCATCATCATTGATTCATCAGACTATTAATTTGATAAACATTTGTCAATGACCTCTGAGCCCAGTATTGGGAAGAGGCTGGGGATTCAGCAGTGAACAAAGAGCTAGAAATCCCTGCCCTCATGGAGCTCAGATCTTGGTGGGAGGCATCAGACAAGAAAGTAGGTAAGGACTGGAGGTTGGTGCATGTGTTGAACCTTAATAAGAATGGCAAGGACAAGGGCACCTGGGTGGCTCAGATGACTAAGCATCTGACTTCAGCTCAGGTCATGATTTCATGGTTCATGGGTTCGAGCATGGGAACCTGCTTTGACTTCTGTATCTTCATCTCTGTCTCTCTCTCTTTCTCTCTGCTCCTCCCTTGCTTGTGCTCTGTCTCTTTCTCTTTCTCAAAAATAAATAAACATTTTTAAAAATTAGGAAAAAAAAAGAATAGCAGGGAAAAGAAAAAAAGAAAAGATAATATTTCAAAAAAAGTCTGAAGGAGGTGGTGGAGGAAAGCCATGTGGATGGGAAGAACATTCCAGAACAGGCAGCTGCAAGACCAAAGGCTCACAGGTGCAAGCCTGCCTGGCTGTGTGGACAGAGGAGACTCTGCGGCTAGCACAGAGGGAGTGAGGACAGAAGAGCTGAAAATGAGGGCAAAAGGTGGCCGTCATTGGGCCTGGGGACGGCAGGAAGACACTATGTCTCACGTTGGCTTGAAGGCTATGACCCCAGCATCGCCTTCTCTGCAGAAAGACGGGAAGTCAGCAGGATGTTTTGAGCAGAGAAGTGACCGTACTCTGACCC
The DNA here is from genome assembly GCA_004023785.1 of Mungos mungo. Classification (NCBI taxonomy): domain Eukaryota; kingdom Metazoa; phylum Chordata; class Mammalia; order Carnivora; family Herpestidae; genus Mungos; species Mungos mungo. Next base: position 10,026 of record PISW01005866.1, on the reverse strand, counting down.
AGCTTCTAACACATGATCACTCGGGTGGCGCGCTAACAACAGATTAAAATCGTACACCGGAAGTGTGTGGAAATGGAGAACATTTAGCCTGAATCATTAATTCAAGTGTGAGGCGCTGGTGGAGGCAGGGAGTGATGTGTTCTGGTTATGGCTTAGGACTGTCACGCCTGCTACCCTGCCACTCACGTCACTTACGTAAATGCCCAATGTTTATAATGATGATTAAGAAAACGCCTGAAGTGGATGCAGAAAGCAAAACAATGGCCTGGAAAGGCAGTTATGGGTAAGCGAGCAGTTTATTTCATTTTCTTTCCCAGGAGAATTAAGCACAGATAACAAAACCCTGATTGCTTGAAACTCTGTCTTCGGCTGGACGCGCTGGCAATCATCCTCAGAGAGTCACCCGAGGCGTAGACCTCCGCACCATCTGCAATCATTTTCTATTGTCGATTAGAAGACAGTAATTCTGCAGCTTAGCTGTTCTCTGTACACATGATTGGTATTTGCTTCTCAGGAAAGTCAAGTCACAGAACATTCTGTGGCCGATACACAGATCCTATTTGTGGACGTGCAGAGGACGGGCTTGCTCTTCTGGGGTCTCGATCGGAGCTCCAAGTGCCCCTCCCTGCGGCTCAGGACCCCAGCACCCACTGAGCCGTGTCCCCCCTGAGGTGCGGGCTGCCGCCCATGGCACCGCTTACCCAGGCTTCTGTTCCTTTCTTACCCTTCTCCTGGAGGAAATAGCTGCATCCTGCACTTTCTACCTTGGTGGTACTTTGTTTTGAATAATGTTCCCTTGTTTTGCCTTTAAATATACCCAGTAAACAATTTTGATACCTAATTAACAGTTCTTCATATTATAGTCATACTTTTAAAATTTTTTAATGTTTATTTTTATTTTTGAGAGAGAGAGAGAGAGAGAGAGAGAGCGAGCGAGCATGAGTGGGGGAGAGGCAGATACAGGGGGAGACGCAGGATCAGAAGCAGGCTCCAGGCTCTGAGCTGTCAACCCAGAGCCTGGTGTGGGGCTCGAATTCACAAGCCATGAGATCATGACCTGGGTCGAAGTTGGCTGCTTAACCTACTGAGCCACCTAGGTACCCTACAGTCATACTTTTAAAATTGCTGGTGATTTTTTTCCTTGCTGGACCCTGATTACATCAGAAATTGAAACCAAGATGGTCACCGGAAATGGTCCCTCAACGATGGAATTTTGAAACTGATTTGGTCACATCCTTGGGGTTGAACTCAGTACTGAGCCTCTGGCCATAGTAAATGGGATACTAGTAATTTGTGGAATGCGGTGATATCATACTTCCTCAAGTTACCTGTGATGCATTGCACTGACGTGCCTACTGAAGTAGGTGCCTTGGGGTACAAAGTATCTGTGCATGTCTGCACATTTCCATGTAGAGTTCCATGTTGGTAGGTTCCGGGGATTGGGGTATGGGCATCTTTGGGGGGCACATGATTCAGGCAGCTACAAGAGCACAGCATCCACCCTGTGGTTTTCCATAAAATTGACCATGTGGAACTATCAGTTAGACCAAGTTTGAAGGTCACCAGGTGGAATGAAAGAGCTGAACTCTTTTTTTTTAATTTTTTAAATGTCTTTTATTTATTTTTGAGAGACAGAGAGAGACAGTGCGAGCAGGGGAGGGTCAGAGAGAGAGGGAGACACAATCTGAAGCAGGCTCCAGGCTCTGAGCTGTCAGCACAGAGCTGGATGCAGGGCTCGAACCCACAAACCAGGAGATCATGACCTGAGCCGAAGCTGGCTGCTTAACCGACTGAGCCACCCATGTGCCCCGAAAGAGCTGAACTCTTAAAGAGTATCAAAAATGGGAGGACTGGAAGAAAGGAACTTCTGCAGACTGAAGAAGACTGATAAGACACGATGACTAAGTACAAGGCACATGCACACGCAGAACATTCTGGAACACATAGAGGATTCTGTCTGGATAGGTACTGAAGTCTGGATGGGGTTTGTGAATGGACTATAGTGTTATATTTATATGGATGTCCTGATTGGGAAGGTGGTATCATGGGAGAGTGGAAAGTGTCATATTTGGGGTGGTCTCATACTGAAGTATTTTTAATGATGGGCGTCATTTAAGAGAAAAGTTGTGTGTAAGTATGCGTGTGTATAGAGGGAGAGACTGGGGGGTGGACAAATGTGGAAAAATAACAAGGAATCTCCAAGTGAAGAAGATAGGGGAATTCTTTCAGTATTATTGTAACTTTTTATAGCCTTGAAACATTTCAAAATAAAAATATGTCAAGGTAAAAAAATTTAAATTATCAATGTGAAATTATAAGTAAAAATACAAATTATCAATAAAAAGATAATATCATTACAGATTCCATAAACATCAAAGAGATAAAAAGGAGGATATTATGAAGAATTTTATACAAATACATTTGGTAATGTTGATAAAATAATTTCCCCAAGGAGACAATTTATTAAAACAGACAGATGAAGAAATAGCTTATGAATAGCCTGATTTCTATTAAAATATTGAATCTATTATTTATTTATTTATTTATTTATTTATTAATGTGTATTTGTTTTTGAGAGAGTGCAAGCCAGGGAGAGGTAGAGAGAGAGGGAGACACAGAATCTGAAGCAGGATCCAGGCTCTGGGCTGTCAGCACAGACTACAAAATCATGACCTGAGCTGAAGTCAGATGTTTAACTGACTGAACCAGCCAGGTACCCCTTGAATCTGCTATTTAAAATCTTTCCTTAAAGAAAACCACAGAAGGGGGTAAAATATCTGTAAATCATGTTTCTTATAAGGGGTTAATATCTAAAATATATAAAGAACTCATATACCTGAAGACCAAAAAATCCAATTAAAAACAATAATTTGGGGTGTGGAAGCACCACCATACTTCACAGCTTGGTGCCCAGCTGTTTTCCAGATGAACCTTCACAATAAATATCTTTGTCCCTTTTGTAGGGCAGAGAATTTAGGGAGTGGCCTGAGGCAACTTTTGTCTTTTACGACACAATCCTGTTCCTAAATCTCCGGGCTCCCCATCTCCTCCCTCACTAAGCTAATTTTATTACAGGTACTACAGTTTCCTAACCTTTATGCCACCAACTCCTTTGGAATTTCGGTGAAGTTTATAGACACAGGGTAATGTCTTTAAGTGAATAAAATAAAATGCACAGGGTTATGGGAAAAATCAGATTGAAATGAAGTTGTGAAAATCATTAAGAGTAGATTCTTGATATTATAGATGTTTATTAATTTTGAGAATTAATGTTGAAGATATTAAAAATCAGTTCCATATCTAGCTGTGGGGTCTGCTGAAATTTCAAAGTAGTTATGAATTTAAAAGGAATTGGAGACATCTGTAATAAGTATAACATGATCTGAAAATATCTGTGATTCTATCGCTGACAAATAGAATTATACAGATCCAACTATCGGTTGTCTTGTTGGTTTGGTCTACATTTATAATCAACAGAAATGCTGAATCTCACTTAGGGGTTAGTGAAAAGAAAGAGGTAATTTTGTTTCCCCATCCAAGTACACACCAATGCTGTGAATTTCATAACTAGGCCTGCAAGGTGCCCAAAACATATGGAAACCAGATTAAGAACTCATGGTTCAGATTCAGCTTTTCTGACCTTGCATCGCTCCAAGTTCTCAGACTTTTAGTCTACGAGGTCCACAGACTAAATCTATTTCCCACCTGTCTTTTTGGAAGGACCACTTTTAGAGTAAGCTTCTCTCTGTCTTGGCCGCGATAAATGGTCAACACAAACCAACGTTATAAATGGTGGGCTCCTCCATGCCCCATGTCCAACCTCCTATGTCCTTTTCTGGGTTTTATTCTGCATTTATTCACAGTGGACTTCTTGGGGGGGGGGCCTACCAATTTCTGTATCTGTTGGTTTGCATTCCAAATAGCGTAAATCCTGATTCAAACACTTTTAAACAGTAAGATTTAATTAATCACATATTGGAAGTCTTAATGCTCACGTTCAGGTCAGAGATTATTTTTTTCTTATTTTTTATTTGAGTATAGTTGACACACAATGTTACATTAATTTCAGATATGCAACTTAGTGTTTTGACAAGTTTATACATTATGCCAAGTTCATCTCAAGGGGTAGCTACCCTCTGTCCCATTACATCACTATTATAAAATTATTGACTATATTCCTTACCCTTTGCCTTTTTTCCTGTGACTCACTTATTCCATAAATGGAGGCCTGTATCTTTCTGTCCCTGTTATCCATTTTGCCCAACCCCCAGCCGCCCCTCTGGCAAACATCAGTTTGTTCTCTGTATTTATAGTTCTGATTCTTTTTGTTTATTCATATGTATATATTTCTCTCTCTCTCTCTCTCTCTCTCTATATATATATATATATATATATATATATATATATATAAATTCCACTTATGAATGAAATCATATGGCATTTGTCTTCCTCAGCCTGACTTATTTAACTTAGCATAATACCCTCTAGGTCCATCCGTACTGTCTCAGATGGCACAGTCTCAACCTTTTTTATGGCTGTATAACTTTCCCTTGCGTATATATACCACATCTTTCTTATCCACTTGTCTATTGATGGACACTCAAGTTAACTCTCATGTCTTAGCTAGTGTAAATAATGTGGCAGCAGGGGCTCCTGGGTGGCTCACCTGACTTTGGCTCAGGTCATGATCTCGCAGTTCAGGTCATGATCTCGTGGTTCGTGGGTTCAAGCCCCTCATTGGGCTCTATGCTCAGAGCCTGGAGCCTGCTTGGGATTCTGTGTCTCCCTCTCTCTCTGTCCCTCCCCCACTCACCCTCTGTCTCTCTCTGTCTCTTGAAAATAAACATTAAAAATTTTTTACAAATAATGCTGCAATAAACATAAGAGAGCATATATCTTTTTGAACTAGTCGTTTTTGTTTTCCCTGGGTAAATACTCAATAATTGACTTATTGTCTCATATGGTGTTTCTATTTTTAATTTTTTGAGGAACCTCCATATTGTTTTCCACAGTTGCTGAACTGACGTAGATTCACACCAACAGTGCACAAGGGTTCTTTATTCTCCACTTCCTCGCCAACACTTGCTGTTTCTTGCCTTGTTGATTTTAGCTATTCTACAAGGCATGAGGTGATATCCCATTTTGATTTTGATTTGCATTTCCGTATTAGTGATGTTGAGCATCTTTTCATGTGTCCATTGGCCATCTGTATGTCTTCTTTGGAAAAATGTCTATCAGGTCCTCTGCCCATTTTTTAATCAAATTGTTTGTCTTTTGGTGTTGAGTTGTATGAGTTCTTTATATTTTCGGATATTAACACTTTGTCAGATATAACATTTGCAAATATCTTCTCGCATTCAGTAGGTTGTCTTTTTGTTTTGTCGGTGGTTTCCTCTGCCGTGTAAAAGCTTTTTATTTTTATTGTATGAAGTCCCAGTAGTTTGTTATTGTATTTGTTTCCCTGGCCTTAGAAGAGATTTCTAGAAAAGTGTTGCTATGGTCAATGTCAGAGAAATTACTGCCTGTGCTCTCTTCTAAGATTTTTATGGTTTCAGGTATCATGTTTAGGTCTTTAATACACTTTGAGTTTATTTTTGTGTGTGGTGTTAGACGTAGTCCAGTTTAATTGCTTTACATGTAGCTGTCAGTTTTCCTAGCCCCATTTATTGAAAAGATAGTGTTTTCCCCATTGTATATTCTTGTTTCTTTTCTCATAGGTTAATTGTCTATATAAATATGGATTTATTTCTGGAGTCTCTATCCTGTTCAATTGATCTGTGTCTATCTTGGTGCCACTACCATACTGTTTTGATTACTACAGTTTTGTAGTATGTCTGAAAATATGGAATTGTGATGCCTCCAGCATTGTTCTTCTTCCTTAGAATTGCATTGGCTACTTGGGGTGTTCTGTGATTGATACAAATTGTATTATTTGTTCTAGTTTTGTGAAAAATACTGTTGATATTTTGGTAGGGAGTGCATTGAATCTATAGATTGCTTTGGGTAATATGAACATTTTGACAATATTAATTCTTCTAATCCATGATCATGAAATATCTTCCCATTTGTTTGTGTCACTTCAGTTTATTTCATCAGTGTTTTACAGTTTTTAGAGTACAGGTATTTTACCTCCTTGGTTAAGATTATTCCTAGGTATTTTATTCTCTTTAATGCAATTATAAATGGTGTTGTTATTTTACTTTCTCTTTCTGTGACTTCATTGTTGTGTATAGAAATGGATATTAATTTTGTATCCTGACACTTTACTGAATTCATTTATCACTTCTTGCAAATTTTTGGTGAATCTTTACAGTTTTCTAGGTATAGTGTCATGTTACCTGTGAATAGTAACAGCTTAACTTCTTTACCAATATGAATTACAATTATTTCTTTTTCTTGTCTGATTGCTGTGGCTAGGACTTCCAGTACTATGATAAATAAAAGTGAGGGGCACCTGGATGGCCCAGTCGGTTGACTCTTGGCGTCAGGTCGGGTTATGATCTCACAGCTCGTGAGTTCAAGCCCTGCATTAGATTCTATTCTGAAAGTGCAGAGCCTTCTTGAGATTCTCTCTCTCTCTCTTTGTCTCTCTGCTTCTCCCCTGCTTGTCTTCTCTCTTTCAAAATAAATAAATAAACTTAAGACAATTTTTAGTTTAAAAAATATGGTGTGATATCCTTGTTGCCTTCTGACCTTAGAGGGAAATCTTAGTTTTTCACCATTGAGGATGATGTTAGCTGTGGGTTTTTCATATATGGCTATTATTATGTTGAGGTATATGCCCCCTAACCACATTTTGTTGACAGTTTTTATCATAAATAGATATTAAATCTTGTCAAATGTTTTCTCTGCTTCTATTGAGATGACTATGATTTCTACCCTTCATTTTGTAGATGTGGTGTATCACATTGATTGATTTGAGAATACTGAACCATCCTTGAATTCCAGGAATAAATTCCTCCTGATCATGGTGAATGATCTTTTTTTAGTGTATTGTTGTATATAGCTTGCTAATATTTTGTTAAGGATTTTTGTATCTATGTTCATCAGTGATATTGGCCTATAGTTTTCTTTTTTTGTGGTGTCATTGTCTGGTTTTGGTGTCAGGGTACTGCTGGCTTCATTGAATGAATTTAAAGTTTTCCTTCTTCTTCTATTTTTTGGAATAGTATGAGGAGAATTGGTATTAACTCTTCTTTAAAAGTCTGGTAGAAATCACTTGTGAATCCATCTGGTCTTGGACTTTTATTTTTTGAAAGTTTATTGATTACCAATCCCTTTGTTATCCAACTGGTCTATTCAGATTTTTTGTTTCTTCCTGGTTCAGTTAAGATCATATGTTTCAGGAATTCATCCACTTCTTCTAGGTTATTAAGTTTGTTGGCATACAGTTTTTCATAGTATTCTCTTATAATCCTTCATATTATATTTAATATTCATTATTGCATTTAAGCCACACAAGAACACAGTGATGTGGAAATTATTATTATCCCAATTTTATAGTTTTGGAGATGGCAGGAGGGTCTGTACTCCTTAACCACTGTGATATCTAGCCCCTTATGACAAACACAGTAATTTCAGAAACTGTACTAGATCACATCCAAGCGTCCACCTTTCTGAGAATGAACCTTTTTTACAGCTTGAATTATCTGTCATCTGAACAGAGATCCACCCGGCATGATTTCAGGGCCATCTTTGTAAGAATACTATGTTCCCAAATGACTTAGGAGAACTAAACCAGGTTTGGATTTTGAAACGCTCCTCTGTTACAGTAAAATTAAGTTTTTTTCCAAACAGTTGTATGTTCTGGACGCAGTGAACTGGACGGGAGACAGTGGTGCTGCTGACGAGCTACAGGTGGGATCAGGGTAAATCCAGTGATTTTCATTTAGATAAATAGTTTCCTTCCTATTTCACTGCAGGTGGTGACTGTGAAGAACTTGCCAGAAATCCTATCAATGACAAAATGGGTGGCCCTACTCACTTTCCTCTAATACCTCATACTATCATCTCCAGAAATCTTCTTACATGGTCCTTAATGCATGATTTCCTTCAGTAGGAAAATTTTTCAGAAAATAATTAGAGGTGGATTTAATATATAAATTTCTAAAAGAAGAAACTTGTACCAATACGAGGGTCTAAATGATTCGTATTTATTCATGTTGAAAATTGTGTGGGATTAAAGTGGGAATTATTATGGTTCGAAGACCCAATATTGCCTGAAAATACTCTGACACAAGTTCCTGGCCAGGCTTTTAACTGTCACCAGCAGAAAGGAAATCAAGAGCAGTTTTGTTGCTGTTATTGTTGTTGTTGTTGTTGTTGTTAATAACTTTGCAGGCATTTGGTTCCTCAATAAAAACTTTGTTAAGGGCCTTGTGATACATTTTTAAAATATTGGGGTCTTACCATTCGCTGGCCTGCCGTATATAGAAAGCAAATTAAGAAGAAAGACTTGGATTTTTGAAAAGTTTATCCACACAGATATTTAGCAGAGAGGAAAGCACAGAAGAGAAGTAGCCAGCAGGGGGTCCCGAGGACACCATCTGCCATGAGGTGAGATGGAGAAGGAGGGAGGAAGCGGGGGTTAAGGGAGAAGATGCAGGGGACAAAAAAGTTTGCTACCTTCTTGGGGCCCCTGGCTGAGTCTGGAAATTTTGCCGACAAAAACAGATTAGCAGGAGAAGAGTATGCATGTTTATTTCATACATGCTTTATGTGAGGCAGGAGGCTTCCTAAGGAAATGAAGACTTGAAGAAATGCAGAAGCCTGAGTATTTTTATGGCTAGGTTTGCTGAAGAGTGGAAAGCTGTGGACAGATAGGATGAAACAAAAGTGATAAATGGGGGAACCCGGCAAGACTTGCTCCTTACCATTCGTTTTAGGTGCCTCCATCTTGGAGACAACGATGGCCCTTTCCTCCAGGTTTGAGGAGGGCGCCTCTCACATGATGGTCTTATGGCTGCTTCAGGGGAACAGGCCAGGAGAAGACTCCGTCCTCTGCCGTTTTCTCTAATCCTTCAGCTTAAGGTATTTAATATGCCCACCTGCATATTTTGGGGTAGTGTGTCCCAAATCCCACAAGGAAAGGGGGATATGAGGGGGAAAAAGATGAAAAGAGGGGAGAGGAAGACTGGAAAGAAGAGAAGAAAGAGAAGAACAGGGAAAGGAAGTGAGGGGAGCCTCAGCCCTGCGAGGGGCCCCGAGTCCACAGACCTTGCACATAGGCCTGAGGTCAAGGAGAGAAGAGAGACGAAGGTCCGCACACACTAAAAGATCATATCTCGCTTGAGTCAGCTTACCGCATGAAGGCAGGCCACGCCCGAGGTCCCCTGTCCACTGGCACCCACACTGATCTACGCCCCGGAGCCTCGCCAGTCAGATTAACATCTTCTCCTCCAGTGAGAAATAAGCTAAAGGCAAGAAGAGCTAAACTTTGGGCCTAAGAATAGAGAGAAGGGCCCTTACTTTACGCCTTTTTAAAGGTTACCTACCCGTCTTTTGTTCAGATGATATAAACAGTATAATCCATCAATTATTTCTCTTGTAAAATTTGTCTGAGAAGAGTTTATAATTCAAGTGGATAGAGGAGGTGAGATGGCAGTTTTGAGTGTGCGCTTTCAAGTACAGCTAACTCTTGGACAACACAGGTTTGGGCCTCGTGGGCCCACTTACCCACAGATCCCATAAACACAGTACAGTGCTGTAAGTGTGTTTTCTCTTCCTGATGATTTTCTTCATAACGTTTTCTTTTCTCTAGGCTACTTTGTTGTAAGAATACAGTTAGCAATACTGTTGACATACCGATATTCATCAACTCTTTATGTTATTGGTAAGGCTTCCGTTCTACAGTAGGCTCTTACTACTTTGCTTCTGGGGGAATCAAAAGTTATACCTGAGTTTTTGACTGAGGTGCCCCAACCCCCACGTTGTTCAAGGGTCCATTGTATTTGCAAGCATTTACTTTTTCCCCATGACACGTCTATTTTTGTTCTGGTCTAGGAGTGGTAACAGCCTCCTCTACCC